>CABHPH010105345.1:0-17650 GCA_902168325.1 Peromyscus nudipes
GATGATGTCACTTCCTCAAAAGAGCCCTGTCAGGATATTAGCGTGTTTTGTTTTGTTCTGAGACAGGGCACTTGGCCCTCTGACTCTGTACTGGGCACAATCTCTTCCAGCCCCCCTTCCCCAGCCACTTATAGTCAGGCAGCTGGGAAACGCCAGCTTCACTGGGGATCCCTAGGGCGCAAAAGATCCCAAAGAACTGGTCAGTCTCCAAGTCACATGCAAACTGGAAAACAAGAAGACGTGCTCTGTGAAGCAGCTGTCACACAGATTCCAAAAACAGACAGGTGCCAGGACCAGAGCCGGTGACCTTGAAGACATCGTCCTTGCCAAAGTCTACACCTATCATCCCAGAACTAGGGAGGGAGAGGCAGGAAGATCAGAGATTCAAGGTCATTCTAACTGCATAGCAAATTCAGGGCCAGCCAGGGCTACCTAGACCCTGTTTTTAACACAAAAGAAAGATCTTTCCCAGGAGAGCACTGAGCATTTTGGTCTTTTGAGAGTAAGCCTGGCTTCCCCAGACAATTCCAGACACCCCTCAGATCTCCCCTAACAAAAGTGGTAACTATAGGAGCCAGCAAGATGGCTGTGTGGCTTGTCACACAGGCGTGACAACCTGAGTTTGATCTTGGGAATCCACATAAAGATAGAAGGAGAGAACTGACTCCATGGAGTGTCCTCTGACCTCCACATGTGTGTTCTGGCACATGCACAACAGTAATAAATAACTTTTTATAGCCAGATGGTAGTGGCACACACCTTTAATCCCAGCACTTGGGAGGCAGAGGCAGGCGGATCTCTATGAGTTCGAGGCCAGCCTGGTCTACAGAGTGAGTTCCAGGACAGCCAAGGCTACACAGAGACTCTTTCTCAAAAAAAAACAAAAGAAATTTTTTTTAAAGATAATGGTGTCTTTCTATGTAGTCCAGGTTGGCCTCAAGCCTGTGGCAATCCTCCTGCCTCAGCCTCTCGAGTGCTGATATTACAGGTGTGAGCCACCACATCTGGCTAATAACAACTTAGCAGAACTGAAATGAGAGATCATTAGGGATATGAAATGTCATGTGTCTGTACAACAGTGTCCCTCTTTTTTATTTTTTATCCATAAGAGGGAAGGACCTGGGAGCACCTGGGATCAGGGTACCTCCCGCCAGCCTAAAGGAGGCCTCTTGGCCCAAGCTGCTTTGCCAAGGGCCTCCCAGGTGCCTGCCTTGGGTTGTGGTGACATGCTCTAATACAAACCACAGGACACTGGCTGAGGAGAGTGGACATGCTCAGCAACACAGAGACATCATTGAATGGATTTAGTTAAAGAGTGTGATGGTGTATGCCTGTAATCCCAGTACTAGGAGGCTGAGGCAGGAGGATCAAGTGTTGGAGCTAACTTGGACTACTCTAACCAGATCCTATCTCAAAAAAAAGAGAGCATGTTCAGTTGCTACTTATCAGCTAGGCTGGAAAATGACTGCTGAATGGGGTAAAGGGGGCTGTGGATGGAGGTGTGCATCTGGGCGTGACAGAACTGGCAGCTATAAACCACAGTACAAATGTCAAGCCCGCAGAGCCACATTCAGAGAGCACGATGCGGCCAGCAGGTGAAGTCCGCGGCTCAAAGGCCTTTGTAGATGCAGTGGATGGTGCTGGTGCTGTGCCATTGGCCCCGCAGAACTCCCCTGAGAGAAAGCTGTGTCAGCAAGACAGCCTAACCCTGACCAGCCAGTGAAACCCCAGGGCTTGTGAGACAGCCCCCCCCCCCTTGCTAATGTGAGAACTCTCAATGTTCTCCCTTCTGTCCCCTTCCTATGTTCTGATGTGGTCTACAGACGGAGTCCCATTTCTTTCCACTTTGTGGGTTTTTTCAATATTTCTCTCTCCCTCTCTTGACTTCATTAACTGAGCAAAAAGCAGAATGGGAATCTATAGAAGAAATTGTGTGTGTGCATATGTGTGATATGTAGTGTATTTGTGTGTTTGTGATGTGTGTGTATGTGTCTGTGTGTAGTGTATATTGTGTACCGTGTGGTGTGTTTGCATGTGTGTTGTGCATAGTATATGTGCAGGGGATATGGGGTGAGGTATTTAGTTTCCATGTAGGTCTATGTATAGCATGAATCTTAAAAGTTCTTATTAATAAAATCAAACCTGAGCCAGATATTGGGGCGAACACTGGAAGGTCAGAGAGACAGAACAAGCCACAGCTACCTCGCCTCGCCGGATCCTCAGCTGGTCCTGTTTCCTCAGACTGGATGCCCCGAGCCCTCATCCAGAATGGGTCTCAGCTGAACTGCTGCTCAAAAGCCTGAATGCTTAACCAGCCCAAATGCCTAACCAGCCAAATGCCTCTAGTTTCTGGTCCTCACGCCTTATATACCTTTCTGCTTTCTACCACCACTCCCTGGGATTGAAGGCTCCCTTTCTGGGATTAAAGGCCTGAGTCACCATACTTGGCTGTATCCTTGAACACATGGATTTCTGCCTCTGGAATGCTAGGATTAAAGGCGTGTGCTACCACTGCCTAACCTCTGTTTAATATTGTGGCTGTTCCATCTCTGACTCCAGATAAGTTTATTAAGGTACACAATATTTTGGGGAATACAATACCACCACATCTATGTGTGTGTTTGTGTGTGGTGCATGGGCATGTGTCTGTGTCTTTAATATTTGTACACTTTTTCATTTAAAAGCATGCAAATATGCCTGTGTGGTGATGCATCCCTTTAACCCAGTACCAGAGGCAAAGGCAGACAGATGCCTGTGAATTAGAGGCCAGCCTGGTCTACATAACAAGTTCCAGGCCAGCCAGAGCTATAAAGTAAGACGTTATCTCAAAAAACAAGACTGAACAAATAAAATCAGTTAAAAATTGAGACTCTTCATTTTAGCCCTGAGAGTCAGGCATGACCTACAGTCAATCAGGCATGAGATAGCAGGGTGACTTGCTAAGTGACTGGCCCTGGCCCTGCATCCTCAGCACACTAGAAGCAGCTGAAAGAAAGGTGGAGCTTAGGAAAGTTGGCCAGGGCTGAGTGCCCCAACCCACCTGGAGCTTTGTCCCCTCCCAATGGGCAACAGCAGGTGCCTGAGGAAACAAGACTCCTTGTCCTGACCCTAAAGTCAATAGTGTTCTCCACCTGTCAGCTGGTTTCCTCCAGGTTTAGGACTCTGAGGGAGATCATATGCCTCAGGAGATTGTGTAAGCTTTCTCAAGCGAGACACACATTAACTGCTCATGTACAGAGAATGAAACTGTGGGCCAGATGGGGCTGGACCAGAGTGTTCACCTGAGGATGGAGTATGGCTATGGTAGTTTGAATGTAATGGGCCCCCCTAAGCTCATAGGGAGTGGCACTGTTAGGAAGTATGGCTTGGGTGGAGTAGGTATGGCCTTGTTGGAGGAAGTGCATCACTGTGGGGGTGGGCTTTGAGGTCTCATATATGCTCAAGCCACACCCAGCGTCTCAGTTTACTACCTGTTGCCTGCGGGTCAAGATGTCTGCCTAAGGGGGGCGGGGTGGCACACACTTTTAATCCGAGCACTTGGGAGGCAGAGTCAGGTGGATCTCTGTGAGTTCGAGGCCAACCTGGTCTACAAAGCGAGTTCCAGGACAGCTAGGACTGTTACACAGAGAAACCCTGTCTCAGGGGGAAAAAAAAGGTATCTGCCTGCATGCTGCCTTGCTTCCTGCCATAACAATAATAGACTAAACCTCTGAACTATAAGTGAGCCACCCCAACTAAATGTTTTCCTTTATAAGAGTTGCCAAGTTCATGGTGTCTTTTTACAGCAACTAAGACATAAGTTTGTGGTGGTATTGTGTTCCCCAAAATATTGTGTATGCTAATAAATTTATCTGGGGTCAGAGAACAGGACAGCCACAATGTTAAACATGAGGATAGGCAGTGGTAGCACACGCCTTTAATCCTAGCATTCCAGAGACAGAAATCCCTCTGGATCTCTGTGAGTTCAAGGCCACATTGGAAACGGCCAGGCATGGTGACACTCGCCTTTAATCTCAGAAAGCCAGTCTTTAATCCCAGGGAGTGGTGGTAGAAAGCAGAAAGGTATATAAGGCGTGAGGACCAGAAACTAGAAGCATTTGGCTGGTTAAACATTTGGCTGGTTAAGCATTCAGGCTTTCAAGAAGCACAGTTCAGCTGAGAGCCATTCAGATATGAGGACACAGAGGCTTCCAGTCTGACAAAACAAGACCAGCTGAGGATCCAGCGAGGTGAGGTAGCTGTGGCTGGTTCTGTCTCTCTGATCATTCAGTGTTCACCCCAATACCTGGCTCTGGGTTTGTTTTTGTTAATAAGACTCTTTAAGATTCATGCTACATAAGTTGGTACCAGAAGTGTCTTAGGGTTTCTATTGCTGTGAAGAGACACTATGACCACGGCAACTCTTATAAAGAAAAACATTTAATTGGGTGGTTTACAGTTCAGTGGTTCAGTCTGTTATCATCATGGTGGGAAATGTAGTGGCACACAGGCAGGCATGTGAAGAGCTGAGAGTTTACATCTTGTTATGTAAAACCTCCTCCAAATAGGTCAGACCTACCACAACCAGGCCACGCCTCCTAATAGTGCCACTCTGTGTCAGCTTATGGGGGTCAATTACAATCAAACTACCACAGGGGGTAGGGCACAGCAGGAAGGTAGGCGATTGGCAGGACTGCAGCTTGGTACCTCTCAACTCTGGATCTTAATCTCCCCTTCCTTACTTGGAACAGAAGTGGAGGTGGTTCTCTTGATTTCCAACAAAATTACATATGTGTTTTTCAAAGGCACACGAAAGGTCTTGGGCTCCTTCATTCCCTCTCTTGTTTGTGTTATGCCCAGATTGCAGGGACCCCCAAAGACCACCATGGAGACCAAATCTGTATGCAAAAGCAAAGAGCCTTTATTCAAGCTCGAGCTTGGACCCTCCGTGTGTCCAGCATAGCAGTATGATCAAAGAGTGCAGAGCCCAGGTCAGGTGGGGTTTTTATTATGGCAGAGGTTGGGGTGAGGGGATTTCCAGTGCTCAGGACCCTGATTGGCTGACATTTGTCCAGGGATGTCTTGACAAAGGGGGAATAGAGTTCATGCTGGGCCCAGGGACATCTGGTGATCTTATCTAACAGTTGCAATGTTTGGAATGTCAGGTACATCCCCCCCCTTAGATGCTGGCCCATCACTGGGTGGTGTCAGCTTATGGCTTTTTCCTGGAACTACCAGGTATTGTCTGCCAGTAAACCGAAACTCAGGCCTCTTTTTAGCTGGTTTTTATTAAGCTTGTCATGGCAGCTGTGTGGCTAAGCTGCTTGGGCCCCATAGTTTACAGAAGAGTTCACCTCTCTTAAGCCCCCTTCTGGAGTTTTACAATTGGGGTGCAGTTTCCTCAGTTCCTGTTACTTATCACTAGAGGGTAAGAAATCATCTAAACAGGTCAGGTGAGATGGCTCAGTGGGCAGAGGGGCTTGCCACACAAGCCTGACAGCTGAATGAAAAATAGAAACAGAATGGAAAGGATGTGGCTGCTCCTGGGTATGATGGAGGAGAAAGTTTATTGTAGATGAAAGGGAGAGCATAGACAAGACAGAGACATCCGGGAGAGTCCAGAGTGGACATGACCAGACTGAGCTGGGCCGTGTGGGGAGAGGGGGAGGGGAAGGAGAAGGAAGAGAGGGGAACCAGGGGCAGCAGCCAGGAGGGCAAAGGTACAAAACGGGTGGAAAACCAAATGTCTGGATTATATAGGGAAGAGCCTCTGGGGGAAGGGCAGCCTAGCCCCCGGGGCTGGAGAGTTCAGGGTAGAGAGTGGGGTATGAGAGCCACACCCTGTAACAGTTAGGGACTGACTAACTATAGGGAGAATCCGAGGCCAGGTCTGCTTTGATATGTTAAATAGGCACCTCAGCCATTTGTCCAGGGTTTGAGACTGAACAACAACTTGAGTTCAGTCCCGGATCCCAAGGTGGCAAGAGAGAATGGGTTCACAGTGGTATACATGAGCCTGTACACACACACACACACACACACACACACACTCACACACACCCATACACACTCACACACATATACACACACATACACATACACACACACACACACACACTAGTAATAAAAAAATAAAAATTGGGAAATAAATGTAGCAATTCACCTAAAGAGACTTTCTGCAAAGATACCTCCCATTTTCAGCTAAAAGCCTCTCCCTTCCTCTGGCGGTCTGCAACCCTAGATTCTGATGACTTCAAGGTAAATTTTCTGGGAGCGCCTGTATACTTAATAGTCATTAAAACCAACATTCTTTTCTCTTGCTAGTCTATGCTTTCTGTCAGTGTGCTGATGACTGAAGACGAGAGCAGAAGCCTGGTGTGGTGGTGCACACTTGGGAGGCAGGAGGATTTCTGTGAGTTCACTGCCAGTCTGGTCTGCATAGAGTTCCTGGACAGCAAGTGCTACATAGTGAGCATATAGAAGCATATTGTATAGAAGAAAACTATTTTTTCTCTTGACAAAGGACCCAACATCCTTTTATGAAATGATGATTAGTCTAAAGGTTTTGTAAAATCTGGGAGAATGGAAAATATTAGGTAACAGAAAGAGAATAGAGAGTGTAACGTATTTATTCATTGGGCTGGGCACTGTACAGGGCTCTGTGCTTACCAGGCAAATACTCTACCAACTGAACCATGCTGCCAGCCCAGCATAGTTTAGTATAGGCCTACTAAACACCAAAGAGTTTGCCAACATTCCCAATTTGAATCCTGAGTTAGGAGAATGGGCTCTTCCATGGCCAGGGACTGCCCAAGGTCACAGGCCACTATTCACTTTTCATTCATAAATACTGTGGTATACACTCAGGCACTGTGCTGGGTACCAAGGACTCATCAGTGGATAAGACAGTCACCACAGCCTGGGGTGGACTTTCCTAGCTGAGGAGAGACAGGAGGAGGAGGAGAAGAAGAAGAAATAAAAGAGAGAAGAGGAGAAGGGAGGGAAGGAGGAGGGAGGAAGAGAGAGAGAGAGAGAGAGAGAGAGAGAGAGCACAAGCAAAAGCAAGCTCGGGATGAGGTCCCAGCTCTGGCCTTCACAAGACTGGTTTCCTTCTGGCAAGTGAAACACCATTGGTCTGTCTCAACTTTGTGTTCCGCCCCAGGCCACAGATAAGTTGTTATCTGACTGTCGGACAACTGAGGGCTAAGAGCTGAGTCAGGACCTGGAAGTTCCTGATTTGACCTTCACAGAGAAAAGCCGCTCTGCTTCTTTAGGTTGCCATTGCCTTTGGGCTCTTCCCAGCTCAGACCCCTGCCTGTCCTACAGAGCTATTGGAGTCTCAGAACCCAGCTGCAGGCTGCTTGGCCCCCATGTGGGGCCACCACACAATAGACCACACAATAGAATTAGGCCCTTTTGCTCTCATGGCAGGAAACAAACAAGTTGGGGCAAGGCTCAGGCAGGATGTTTGCCTAGGATGTGCAAGGCCCTAGATTCTGTCCCCAGCACCCATGATGCCTCCCCACCCCAAAGGATGAAAATCCCAGGGTTGGGGGCTGGAGAGATAGCTCAGTGATTAAGAGCACTGGCTGTTCTTCAAGAGGAGACCAGGTTAAATTCCCAGAACCCACATGGTACTTCACAACTGTCTATAACTCCAGTTTCAGGGGATCTGACACCTTCACACCAATGCACATAAAATAAAGTTAAATAAATTATTTTTTTTAAATCCTAGGGTTGGTGCCTCTAGGTTTAGGCAGAAAATAAGTTAAAAAAAATATCATTTATTTTGTATGTATGTGTATATACATGCAAGAGCATGCTCATGAATACCACAACACATGTGCAGGGATCAGAGGGCAACTTGCAGGAGTTGGTCTCTTCTACTGTGTGGATCCCAGGAGTCAAAGTCAGGGCCTCAGCTTGGTGACTGATCACTGAGCCATCTTCAATACCCCCCACCTGGTTATTCTTTTGAGACAGGGTCAAATGTAGCTGGGCTGGCCTCCAACCTGTGGCACAGAGGAAGAGTAAAGGTGCAGGCCACTATGCTCAGCCTAGAAAGAAACTTCTTGATGAAGAGAGTGAGAAGAACTGGAAAGGACCAGGGTGGGGAAGAGCCTGAAGAGAGGGGTGGCAGGTTGGAGGGCCAGCCAGGGTGACGGGTGGGGGATAGGGAGTGGGGGATACGGGGTGGGGGGGTGTCTCATTCTTCTAATAGCCTCTCAGAGAGTCTGTGCTGGCACTCTTAGAGGCTGGGTGTGGGAGACCCACTCCCACTTTTATCCCAGGGTGCTCTTGAGGAGGGAGAAGTGAGAAATATTTAGATAGAAGGACACAGGGGAGAGAAATAGATAGAAACACAGGATAGCTCGGGAGGGCCTGGATCCTTATCCACCAGGCCCTTCTGTCTCTTCTAAAGGGCTTTTTAAAGGAATGCCAAAGGGTAGGGCAAAAGACCTCCCCTTGCTAGATCAAAGCATACCACACACCCAAGTGCAGACCCTTCCAAACACCTGGTAACTATGTGTGTGGTAAAGCAATCCTCTAATACAGCTCTGCTGGGTAAAGCAAGCTCAGATCTCACTAGGAACTTTTGTGGGCCTCCACAATTCCCCCTTCTTGATATAAAAAAGGCCCCCCAGGCCCCTCAGATAGACTGTGCCTGTCTTAGGTTGTCCTCCTTGATTGATCTTCCTTACCTGTCATGGAGATACACTTTCCATTAACACTTTCCATCAAGCATACTTTTCCATCAAGCATACTCTGGCTTAGGTTGGAAGCTATCAAGAAGAAAGTTGCCCATCTTTGACTATCAGCCTCTGGCAGGAGGGGGTACAGAGCCTAACTCAGCTCTGGCCCAGGTCCCTACTGAGCTTGCAAATATCCACATCAATCTCCATAGCTGCCACACCTCCCAGTAAAGGAGTAGAGGATAATAAAGATGGAATGTCCTTTGTGGAATAGGTCTAAGATGATTACAGCAGTCTCAGCTGCACCAAGCCCTCTCCCTGGATCAAAACTCTCCTAACAGATGTTCGGTAAAACTTCCAAGAGACTATTTTTTTTAAATTATTTATTTATTATGTATACACTATTCTGTCTACATGTATGCTTACAGGCCAGAAGAGGGCACCGGATCGAATTATGGATGGTTGTGAGCCACCATGTGGTTGCTGGGAATTGAACTTAGGACCTCTGGAAGAGCAGAAAGTGCTCTTAACTACTGAGACATCTCTCCAGCCCTCAAGAGACTATTTTGATTCCCAAGAGAAAACAGTCATTTCAAAGTATCCACTCAAGTAAACAAAAACCCATGCTAATTATAAAGACACTTTTACAAACTAACTCGATTGTGGGAGGCTTATCCTTTTGTAGGAGGCCTACCTTTATCTAAACAGAAACAGAAGAGTGGAAACTTTTAGGAAGAAGACAGAAAAGCTTCCCTAATTATGACACCTCCTTTAACTATATTTTGAGCTATCATAATGTGTTTAAATATATCTGAAGATAAAACATATTCCTTTAAAAATTAATGTTACCTAATTTGTCTCAACAGATATTGATGGAGTAATAAAAACAATTCTAGTATGAACTTACATTTAACATTTACACTTTTCACAGACTTATATTCAACATTTAGACTTATATTCAACATTTACACCCTACACAAACCCACATTCAACATATACTTATTTATACTTTTTACAAACTTATATTCAAAAGGAAACTCAATGGGACTATTTTATAGACCTTACTTAGGGTTTTTGTTTTGTTTTGTTTTTGAGACAGAGTTTCTCTGTGTAGTTTTGGTGCCTATCCTGGAACTCACTCTGTAGACCAGGCTGACCTCAAACTCACAGAGATCCACCTGGCACTATCTCCCGAGTGTAGCATGAATCTTAAAAAGTTCTTATTAATAAAATCAAACCTGAGGCCAGTTATAGGGGTGAACACTGGAAGGTCAGAGAGACAGAATAAGCCACAGCTATCTCACCTCGCTAGGTCCTCAGCTGGTCTTGTTTCCTCAGACTGGCTGCCCCGAGCCCTCATCCAGAATGGGTCTCAGCTGAACTGCTGCTAGAAGACTGAAAGCTTAACCAGTCACATGCTTCTCCAGGCCGCTTCTCCAGGCCAAATGCCTGCTCAGGCCAAATGCCTCTAGTTTCTGGTCCTCACGCCTTATATATCTTTCTGCTTTCTACCACCACTCCCTGGGATTAAAGGTGTGGCTTTCTGGGATTAAAGGCGTAGGTCACCATGCTTGGGTGTATCCTTGAACACATGAATTTCTGCCTCTGGAATGCTAGGATTAAAGGCGTATGCTACCACTGCCTAACCTCTATGTTTAATATTGTGGCTGTCCTGTTCTCTGACCCCAGATAAGTTTATTAGCATACACAATATTTTGGGGAACACAATACCACCACACCCGAGTGCTGGGATTAAAGGTGTGTGCCACTACTTTCTGGCTTATTTTATAGACTTTAGCACATATCTAGAAGAGATTTCTTAGAAGAACTATTTACCAAACTAATATTCAAGAGGGAACTCTATTAGCAAACATCTGGACAGAATCTCTTTATCTTAAAATCTTTTTTTATTTTTTTAATCTTAAAATTTTTTTTATTTAGAAAGAATCTCTTAACAGAACTAACTTATATTCAAAAGCAAACTCTATTAGCAAACAACTAGAAGAGGTTTCTTAACTTAACTGTTAATAAGACAGAAAGTATGCAAATCATTTCTAAAGTTTGGAGTTTGTAGTCAGCTTTGTTATCACTCTGAAAGTTTGCTTGAGAGTTTGATGTCAGAGCCTAATTCATCTAAGCTTGACTGAGGGTAAAACTCCCTCTTCTTAATTTTTTAAAGCTGCTTTTTAAGATTACCATGAGTTCTTTTAATGATGCCAATGATTCCCTCTTGTATTGTAAGCACAACTCAATCCTGTAAGCAATTTCCTGGTATAAGGACCGATTTCCCTTGTTTTCTAAAAGACTTCAAAGTAGCTTGGTGACAAACAATATTAGCATTTTAATTATCTCCTGAGAGGCAAGCTGTTCACCTGTTTCTAGTTCTCAGGAGGTAAGGCTAAACTTTCTAACATTGCTTTGAAAAGAAATGGCATTTTGAGGTGAAAAAATTAGAGTTTTAGGGCAGTATTGCCATTTTGAGCTGAAAAACTACATTTAACATTTTTCCATACTGCCTTTCTCTATATCATCATGCTGTTACATTATATACTACATTTCCCAGACTGCCTTTTGGATCTGGGAGAAAACTTCCATTCACACGGTCTGTATTCATGCTTTGTCTTTTACCACAGGAGGTTTTTGAGTCAAGATTTTGCTCTTTTTTTTTTTGTTTGTTTTTGTTTTTGTTTTTTGAGGCAGGGTTTCTCTGTGTAGTTTTGGTGCCTGTCCTGGAACTCACTCTGTAGCCCAGGCTGGCCTTGAACTCACAAAGATCTGCCTGGCTCTGCCTGGCTCTGCCTCCCGAGTGCTGGGATTAAAGGTGTGAGCCACCACTGCCTGGCAAGATTTTGCTCTTTTACCATGAGAGATTTCTGTTCTTTCTGAGCTGGCATTGATAGGAGTATTCCTAACACTTCACCTGACACTTTTCCTAGAGCAAGCTGTGCATTCGGACAGGTGCTTTGGTACCAGAAGCAAAGACCCCTCAGGGCTTGCTCCCTGCCTTTCCGGGTCAGTAAAAGAAAATGAAAGTAGTTGAAATGAGTTTTTTCAACCCTTTCAGAGAGATTCCCTCCCAGATAGATCTTTGTCTTATCCTGGCTTATTTTCTCCCCGAGATACAGAGTCCCTGATGCTGCAGCCAAGGCTCAGCTTCACTGTTTCCTCCACACCAGCAGCCTCTCTCCAGGTCCCACACGGCCTCTGTTGCGGCTCCATACTTTGGGGAGGAGGCTGCCCTTGCTTGGCTCTCCTGAGCATCTATGGCTAGGCTCCAGCCACAGGGGATACTGGCTGCTGTTTTTCTAATACTAGCTTGAAGGAGAGACAGGACAAGCAAAGGAAATTTGCCATACTCCAAGAGGTTTTTTGTTTTTTTTCTAGAGCAGTTATAGGTGATTTTCCCATACTGATGCTATTTTCAGGTGAATCTAATTTTTACCTTACAGAAAGAGAAAAAAAAAATCTGAGAAAGAAAAGGTCTGAAAAGCTTTTAGTTTTTTAGAGAGAGAGAGATTATACGTTTTTCCCAAGAAAGCTTCAGTTTTTGAGAGAAAGATTATTAAGTTTCCCCCAAAACTTCTGTTCTTAACTTTTGACTTCATGGCCAAACAGAGACTAATCCTGATGGTATGATGTTTTCATACAGTAACAATGTCAGCAGAGTGAAAATTTTTATTTCACCTACAACTACCTCAGGGAAAATTCTTTCCTCTGCCACTCAGGACTCAGATTTAAGCTGTTCTTCCACAGGAATCTTTTCCTGCCCATTTTCTTTCATCCTTGATAGATTTTTCTGATTCTTCCCCAGGATTTTGCATTCATAGCCCATAGTTGGAAAATCAAGGACATAGTTTCTTCATCTTGTTGCTTATCTTATCCTAAATTTTTTCTTAAACTATATTCCTAACCCAATATTTCTATGTTCTACCTTACTCTAATTTTTTTCTTTAATTTTTATAGATAAAAATTAAGAGAGAGAAAGAAACCTAGATAGAAAGAGATATATGCTGTAGCTTTGCTTTTCAACTTTGGCATTCTACTGCCTAACTTTCACTCCCAAGAATAGAATAACCCCATCTTTTTTTTTTTTTTTTTTTTTTTTTTTTTTTTTTGGTTTTTCCAGACAGGGTTTCTCTGTGTAGCTTTGCGCCTTTCCTGGGACTCACTTGGTAGCCCAGGCTGGCCTCGAACTCACAGAGATCCGCCTGGCTCTGCCTCCCGAGTGCTGGGATTAAAGGCGTGTGCCACCACCGCCCGAATAACCCCATCTTAATTTACATAATCAGACAAGCCCAAACTTCCCACGGGGCCCTCAACCCCCCTTTCACCAAGTCCCTGGACCCTGTTCGTGGTGCCATCTGTGGGAGACCCACTCCCACTTTTATCCCAGGGTGCTCTTGAGGAGGGAGAAGTGAGAAATATTTAGATAGAAGGACACAGGGGAGAGAAATAGATAGAAACACAGGATAGCTCGGGAGGGCCTGGATCCTTATCCACCAGGCCCTTCTGTCTCTTCTAAAGGACTTTTAAAGGAATGCCAAGGGGCAGGGCAAAAGACCTCCCCTTGCTAGATCAAAGGATACCACACACCCAAGTGCAGACCCTTCCAAACACCTGGTAACTATGTGCGTAGTAAAGCAATCCTCTAATGCACCTTTGTTGGGTAAAGCAAGCTCAGATCTCACTAGGAAACCTTGTGGGCCTCCACAGCTGGCCTCAAATTCAGGTCCTGGCATAAGAAGAGACACCCCACACAAGTTTTGTGGGTAAACACTTTGCCCCCTGTGATGGGTGGGGACAAGCAGTTCTATAAATCACTGAGACCAAGAATGGGAACATGGAGGAGAGTCATAAGCAAATACATAAATACAAAGGGCCTCTTGGTGATAGGGGTGAGTCTCTTTCAAACCTGACTCCACCAGAACTGTCCCTGTGAGCTCAGAAGGGTGGAGGGCTAGACTTTGTGGCCATTGGTTGGATCTGGACCTACCCAGGAGACACACTTGTGGTTGTGTCTATGAGGAACTTTCTAGAGAAGTCTGACTCAGCAGGGAAGAACCACCCTGAATGACCAAAAGGAGAAATCAAGCTGAGCACCCATGCTCATGCTTTGAGTCTTCACTGGGGATCCACGTGACCAGCTGCATGATTAGACCTCAGATTGTGAGCCCAAATAAACCCTCCCTTCTTTAAAATTAAGTGTGTGTGTGTGTGTGTGTGTGTGTGTGTGTGTGTGTGTGTGTGACTGTGAGACCCTCTGGAGCTGGCGTGGTTGTGAGCCACGTGGCATGGGTGCCGGGGATTGAACTCATGTTCTCCAGAGCAGCAGGCATTCTTAGCCATTGAGATGTCAGCCCCTAAGCTGCTTCATGTCAGTATTTGGTCACGGCGATAGGGAATCTAATACAAGGGCTTCCTGGAATTCAGTTGTAGATAAAAAACTAACTTTGCCAGTTCTGGGTGCTGTTAGTGGCCAAGGCACATTCCCTCAGACATCTTGAGAATCTCTTTTGTCTTCAGAGCTAGGGAGGCCAGATGAAACACAGGAGCAGCCAATTACACAGGGACTCTCAGCTAAACTTTTTAAACATAGGCTGCTCATGCAGTATTTAGTCATGGTTCTACTGCGTGCCCTGTACCTTTAATTCTAAATCTGAATGAGGGCCTCAGAATATTTCCCCTAAAACATACTTTTTACCTTTTTCTTTACTGAAAGCCCTACTCTCCTCCACTGGCTGTCCCTGCCCCCTCCACTGGCTGTCCCTGCCCCCTCCACTGGCTGCCCCTGCCCCCTCCACTGGCTGTCCCTGCCCCGACTCACCGGACCTTCCAGGCCTCCAGCTCCTTCTCTCTCCCTCCTCTGAACCCTGTACCTTTTCTCATAATTTCCTATGTAAGTCAGGGAGTGACTGCCACTTCTTTCTGGAAGAAAACACTTTCTGTTTCTGTTTTGTTTTGAGATAAGGTCTCCTGTTGCCAAACTGGCCTGGGACTTTCTAGGTGAAGGGAGATGACTTTGAACTCCTGATCATGCCTTCTCCTCCATGCCTGGTTTTATTGGACTAGTGGAAAGTATATAGTTCTCTCTCTCTCTCTCTCTCTCTCTCTCTCTCTGTGTGTGTGTGTGTGTGTATGTGTGTGTGACAGGGATGGAACACAGGGCCTTGTGAGTCCTGAGCAACAGCCCCGCTCTTCTACTGAGTGATGCGACCCCCCCACCCCCCAACACCACCCTGCTTTTGCTTTCCTGGCATTCCCACCCTGCAGTAAGGATTCTTCACACTTTATCTCGTGCCCCTTCTGAGATGACTGCCAAGGAGCTGTGGAATCCACTTCACAAAAAAGGAAATAGGGATTGAGACATGGTACTGCAGGGTCTCCCCACCCAGAACTACAGCAAAACTAAGATTCGAACTTAAAAGAAGATGCAGAGCCTTTCGTATTTAGTGAAAATAATACACACAGAGATTGGTACTACCCACAGAACTACTCCAAGGTGGACCACAGCCACATGGGCCTCAGGTTTCTCTACCCTTTTGGTAAATAGCAACTTACAGAGGCTGTGAGAGCTGCCCTCCTTCCTACCAGGACACGGCTAAGTATAACTATAATCTTGCCTGTGCCAGAAGTGTCACTTGGGGACAGGACTGTACTTCTCATGAGAAGCCACTTAGTCTGGCCAGACAGTCGTCACATCACATCCGGCAGGAGCACCCGGCTGTGGCTTGGGATGATGTAGGCTGTCTTTGGTTCAAGGTCTCAGAGAGCACAGGATGAAAAGCAGCTAGGAGAGGAGAGTTTTCAGGACAGAGCTGTAGATTTAACGTCTTCTAGAACCGTCCAGATGGAAGCTAGCAAATTGGCTATCCTGTGAGGGTAAAGAAATAAAACATTAAAGATAGTTCTCCTTGTTGAACAAAAAGGGAAAGGCCCCCCTTACTCTCTTGTCTGTTCCTAAGGTCTTTGCATTTTACAAGGAGTGTAAATCTCTTCAGTGCTGAAGGAGGCCTCTTCCAGGCTCCCCACTCTGTAGTATTCCCCCAGAACCCTGGAGCCCCCTCACAAGTGCCACCATCCAGGAGATTGTTCCCTTCAGTGGCCACATGTCTCCACATATTGAATGGCATGTCCACTGGGCAGGCCACACTGTAGCTTCTGTGGTGTGCTGGACTCACATCCGCCTAACAGCCACAGGAGAGGGAGACTGCCCCATTCTATCAGCAGCTGCCTATGGTGCACCTTGCGGTTTTGGCTTATGCCTCAAAAAGACTCTCCTCGAGGCTGGAGAGATGGCTCAGTGGTTAAAGAGCACTGGCCACTCTTCCAGAGAACCTGGGTTCAATTCCCAGCACCCACATGGCAGCTCACAACTATCTGTAACTCTAGTTCCAGGGGATCTGACACCTTCACACCAGTGCACATAAAATAAATTTAAATTATTTTAATAAATAAATGAATAAACAAATAATTAATTAATTAAAAATAAAAAGACTCTCCTCTGTGACCTTTGTGGAACAGTTTTCTGGACTGTGAAGAGGTTTTACTGTTAATTCTACCCGCCCTACAAGATTCTGGTTTTATTCAGCAAACTGCAGGCCTTGGGACATTCAGCAGCGATTGTTGTGACATCACTAGAAACCAAGGCCTGAGAAGCCACCTTGTATCACACAGAAGCCCAGGTGAGCAGCCAGTGCTAGCCAGCCCTTCCTTCATGAACATCCGCCTGGCTGGCGAGATGGTTCACAGTTATGAGCACTGGTGGCCAGGTGGCCAGGCAGTCAGGTGGTGGTGGTACATGCTTTCGATTCCAGCACAGGCAGAGGAGGAGCAGGTGGATCGTTCCAGCACAGCCTGGTCTACAGAGTGAGTTCCAGAACAGCCAAGGCTATACAGAAAAACCCTGTCTTAAAGAAAAAAAAAAAAAAAAAGCAAAAAGGCATTTGTTGCTCTTGGAGAGGCCCAGGGTTCCGGTCCCAGCATCCTCACAGCAGTTCACAACCATCTATGATTTCAATTCCAGGGGACCTAATGCCCTTTCCTGGACTCCATAGACTCCTGCATGTACACAGCACACACACATAGATGCAGGCAAAACACTCAAAACATAAAAATAGATAAATCTAAAAAAGCCAGAACATCCACATGTGTACTTACAGCAAGGCCAGTGCTCTGGAGGGCCTATGTGTACCACCTCTGAATAAGAGAAGCCAGCTTGGAGAAACAATCTCACCTTCATTCTGAACCAGGCCCAGGAGAAAAGGGAGCCTCAGGCCTTGCCCCAGGGACTAGGGAAAATTTGCATTTTGATAAGGTCCCAAGGGGACTTTTGTCCATTCAGCCAAAATACAACATGTCAGGCCTTCAGGACCAATACAGAGATTTAACCAAGACAGTGATTTTACATTGGTCTGAAGCAGGCTTGTTACAGAGCCCTTCCTACCTGGCACCTGGTCTAATGCATACCTTCCTTCTGGGAAGAGGTTGCAAGATGTAGAAGTTACCAAGGAAACCAGGTACCTGCTCATTGGACTATATAGGCACTGTGAGCCAGGATTCTTTTGTACTTCACTAGAGAGTGATAATCCAGCCTCTAAATTCCCCCACAAAACACTCACAATAACATACATTTCCAAATTGGTCTCTCAGGACCATGACCCTTGCTTACAAAAGTGTCATAGAGCATTTTTTGTTGTTTTTAAAAACATTTTTATTATTTGTGTGTGTGTGTGTATGTGTGTGTGTGTGTGTGTGCATGCAGCTGCATGTAGGTTCCTGTGGCGGCCAAAAGAGGGTGCTGGATCCCCTAGAGCTGGAGTTACATGGGACTGTGAGCTGCCTAACGTGTGTGCTGGCAACCCAACCCAGGTAGGTCCTCTGGAGGAGCAGCAAGCGCTCTGAGCCGCTGAGCCACCTCTCCAGCTCCTCTCACAGAATTTTAACACATATTAAACTAAATTATCTCAATGGGCTTGTCC
>CABHPH010105348.1:5000-10854 GCA_902168325.1 Peromyscus nudipes
ACTCTATCCATTAAACACTTTGAATTTGCTCCTTCCTATAGCATCGAAATTATAATTCTTTCTGTCTTCATTGATTATTCTAGATAAGTCATATGTGTAATCAGTGTACCAGTCCATTTATGAATGTCTTATTTTGTGTGGAGATTTATCCATGTTTAAAATACATCAGAATTTTCTTCACTTTGCACTGCATAGTATTCCATCACACACATATGCCATGCTGTGTGTGCTCTTGAGCCACAGAAAGGTATCTGAGTTGTTTCCACACTTCAGCTATTATAAGTAACAGTACATCATAGTATATGGTTATTATTGATGTTATTACTACTATTTGTGTGTGCATGTGTGTGTATTCATGCATGTGTGTGTATGTGTGTGTGTGTGTGTGTGTGTGTGTGTGTAAGAGAGGAAGAGAGAGAGGGAGCATTGTGGCAGTCAGAAAGCAGCTTTGTGGGATCAGTTCTCTCCTATCTTTACATGAATTCAGGGTCTTGAAATTGAGTAGCCAGACTTCACTGGAAGCACGTTTACCTGCTGAACCATCATGCTGGCCCAGTGTGATTACTTCTTATTGAATAATTTATTCTTTAAAATATTATTGAATCATCTTAATGGATAAACATGCTTTACAAGACAGTTGGCAATGTGGGCATGGCTGTCGTATTGTTACTTGATAGCACTCCTTTTCTATCATAAGGTAGTTTAGTTATAAGTATTTATTATCTCCACTTATAAGTCCTGCAATTGGTTGTGCCATCTGTGTAGTGAACAGCTCAGATGCAGTAAGGAAAGGCGTAGCTCAGAGGGCTGAAACATACAGGAATCATGGGCAGATATGCAGATTTATTAATCTCTTAAAATTACTTATCCACATCTAGAAACAAGCAAACTTTATCTTGAGCTTTGTATTTCTGTTTTCTCAAAACTCTGGAATCTTTGGTAGCATGCTGAACCACTTTGACCTGACCATGTTTCTGAAGCTGAGTAGCTGCCTCCTTTAGGCAAAATTTAACCTCTGTACTGAAACAGTCGCTCTGTAGTAACCTGTCTACTCATACATGCACGGCTCCTGGCACACATCCATCTTCTGTGACTAGTCAAGATTCCAGGCGTGCTGCAAGGGATAAAATTTATCTCACATTAAAAAAAAAAGACAGGAAAATACCTCTTAAATTTTGTGTTAATTACATGTTTGAATGTTTTCAATGAATAAAATTAGTTACTAAAATAAATTTTGTTGTTGTTGTTGTTTTTCAAGACAGGATTTCTCTGTGTAATAACCTTAGCTGTCCTGGATCACACTCTGCAGACCAGGCTGGCCTCAAACTCACAAAGATCTGCCTGCCTCTGTCTCCTGGGTGCTGGGATTAAAGGTGTGCGCCACCACTGCCTGGTTAAGTTTAAAATTTTTAAATAAAAAAATTATAGTGCTAAGACTCAGACCCAGAATCTCCATTTTTAGCTATTTGAATTTGGCTGATTGGTACATTAGGAGAACATAGCTCACTCCTGCTGGGACGCGGTCTGCACAGGGCTTGTGGAGCCTATTGGGCAAATCTAACTGGTCCCTGTTCAATGCAATCAGAAACTTAAAAACAGTTTCACAAATAAACCCTTGCAATTGTTTTGATGCAACATTAGCTTTGAACTTCAGTTAAGTAAATGGTATTTTCTCTAAGGAATATTGTTCTTCCCATCAACAGAATTAAATTACAAACACTACTTTCAATTATTATAGTTGAATTTTGTTTAAAAAAAAACTATAGAATTTTTTTTTCTCTTCGTGTAAGTTCCTACTTTTGATCCTCAGTTTGATTTCTTCTCTGCAAACTCTATATGTTTCCTGCATCTTTCTGTGTGGAAACAGTCAGCCAACTGCTCCAACAGGGAGCCAGCAAGACGTCTTTGGGATGATATAAAATAGTGGACCTGCTTTGGAGTCCAGTAGATAAAGGTTCTCAGTCTCAGCTGGTCTAGTCTTATTTTTCTCACCTATAAATGGCAATGATGATTCCTTTTGGAGATATCATGAAGAATGAGTAATACACTGTGTAAGATGCTTTGTTAATGAGGTGGTTAAGGACCTCCTTGTCAGCCCATACTTGGTAACATCCAACTCAGAGAATCATTTCCTGCTGTGGCCCTGGTTTAGGGTAATTCTCCTGGTTGTGCTCCTCAGACTGCTGCTACTTGTTGAGTGCCTATCTTCCTCCTAGGAGTAGAAACTCTTTGAGGGCTTGTTGGTCACTGTTTCCTAGGGGTTCAACATAATCAGTATCCAATTAGCATTTTTGAAGGACATCAGTGATGCTAAGTGCCATGCACGTGACTCAGAACACCATGAGAGCTGAAGAAGATTTGTTTTCACTCTCCAGAGTTGACAACTGTGGAGCTGTGGATCAGGCTACGCTTTGCTTGTTACAGTGCTTTCTTAGGGATGAGTGAGAAAACATCAAGTATTTAGTTCAGCACATACGAAGTCCCCAAGTTCTTCCTCTGAGGATGGGTGATGATAGTGATGAATCTGAAGATTGAACATCCCCATAACCAAACTATCTGGACTCTAGATAAAACAGGGAGATAAAAAGTTAATTTGGTTCCCTACACACATATGATGGATGATGTGACAATATGTCAAGCTCTGTAACTCCCAGCATGGCAAGCTTTTGGGCCCAGCTATGAGGGACGATCTAGATGAGGTTAACTGAGGTAGAGGACCCACTCTGAATGTGGGAAACCACTCAAGAACTGAGGTTCCAGAGTGCATAAAAAGAAAGGCATTAAAAAAAAAGTATCACTCCTTCGGCTTCCTCAAGCTTTGCCACATCTTCTTTTCCATGGTGGACTGTGTCCTAGAACTGTGAGCTAATAGAAACTTGTCCTTCTGGAAGTTGATTTTGGCCTGCATTTTGTCACAATGCTGTGGAAAATGGTCAGACATCCAAAGTTAAACCTCCTGCAACAACAAGATGGCTTGGGAAGAGAAAGGCATTGTTCCCCTTTATTTTAGGTGTGTTAGTGTCCATCAGTTTTCTTTTGCACAGGATTTTGGGTGTTCTTAAAAAATAGAGGTTTACTTAGCTCATGATTATAGAGTCTGGGAAGTCCAAGAGCAGCACCAATATGTGACGAATACCAAGAGATTTTTTGCTGCATCAAAACGCAGCACCTGTTGATACAGACAGCAAAAGTCATCAGGGAAATTCACTTCTGTAGAAGAAAATAAACATTCCAGCCATAGTATTCTAGGATTTCAGTGCAGCTTTGTTAGGCTTATGTAGCATTCATACAGCATTTTCTATGTACCAGGCACTGGGAACACAGAAAGAAACAGATGGGAATTTTGCATCAGAGAAGCTTCCAGGCTCAGTGTAAGGATACACAATCACTCTAAGTGCTGTCCTAACTACTGGGCACAGTTAATTCAGGAGCACAGTGATGGCTTCATTAAACATGCACCTGTAAGTTCAGGGCTGGGAACAAGTCAGAGCTGGGAACAAGTCAGAGCTGGGAACAAGTCAGAGCTGGCTTCTTGAATGACATAACTCCCTCCGTTCTCTCTCCCCACCCTCCTTCTGTGTTATTCAAGGGAAGGGAGCATTACAGGAAGAGATGTAATTTGAACAGCAGCAAGGATGTGCCTGGGTTTGTGTTTGTGCACATTTGCCTGCACGGGTGAGAGTGCTATGGGACGACGGGAATCCACTTCTCATGCTCGTAGCCTCCCCAGCCCACAGTGCTGTTTGCAGCCATGTCATAGTAACCTCTGTAGGAAATTCCAGATGCAGGACAGAAGATTCTGAGTGGGGTGAAGGTGTTCTGGTGACTGGTTATATAACATGACAGCTACCATGGTGTAGGGCTAATAAGAGATGTCCAAGGATATGGGAGACACAGCAGGTAAGGAAGCAGAAGTTAGACAATGATGCCATGACAAAGAACTCGCGTGGGCTGTATCCCAGTCTTGAGTGGACAGTGGCATGGTCAGAGTTTTGTCTTACATAGGAAAAAAGGATAAAACTAAAAGATAGGTAATTACGTTTTATCCTGTTCAGGGTTTAAATGTTTGATCCAATATGAGAGATTATTCAGATTTTCAGAGCTGTGTCCCCATGTGGCAATAACAAGTTGATGCACTGGATGGGACTCAGATCATCTGTCTTTCAGTTAAAGCTCGTGGAAGGATTCTTCTTGATGGATAAAAGTGTATATTTATAATTAGCCTGATGGATTCAGTTCAGATGACCCCAACTTTGTTGACAATATTCAAAGCATCGTAACCGAGGCCAGGTGATAGACAGATGTCTGCCACCTTCTCTCCATTGGTGCAGTGGCTTGAATTAGATGCCCCCATTACTCTTGGGCATTTGAATAATTGGCCCCAAGGTGGTGGCTGTTTGGGGAGAATTAGGAGGTGTGGCCTTGCTGGAGGAAGTATGTCACTGGTTGTGGGGTCTGAGGTTTCCAAAGATTCATGGCATATAGAGTTAGCTCTCCCTGTTTCCTGTTCGTGGACAGAGATGTGAGCTCTCAGCTGCTGTTCAAGCACCATGCCTGCCTGCTGCCATGCTCTCTGTTGTGATGGTGATGGACTCCTATCCCTCTGGAACCACAAGCCCAAAGTAAACTCTTCTCTCTATAACTTGCCTTAGTCATGGTGTTTTCTTACAGCAGCAGAAAAGTAACACAACAGTCTCCATCATGACCTTGGGCATACCAGTGAAACAGGACTTGAGTTTCTTTACAGGCTGTTTGATCTTCTGCTTTTTGGCCTTAACACACGCACTGAACACAAACATTTTGTCTTCTGGCTTCTTTACAGTCAGTCTAGTGTCCACGGGAAACTTAGTGTTGACACAGTGGCCAAGCTTTTGTTTCTTGAGAGTGTTCTTCTAAGAGTTTGTGTTGCTTCCAAAGTCATAGTGTTGTGGACCAGACTTGTGGATCTTCTCTGTGTTTGTGGGTGGCTTTCCATATTTCCTTCTTGACCTGGAAAGCTTTTTCTTTCATTTCAGATTTGGGAGGGGCAGGAGCTTCCTTCTTCACTTTTGATCTCATTTTGTGTGGGTTTGTGCTCACAAATGCAAGTGCCCAGTGCAGCCAGAAGAGGATGTTGCATCTCCTGGTGCTGGCATTATAGGCTGTTATGAGCTGCCTTACGTGAGTGTTGGGAACTGATCTTAGATCCTATGCAAGAGCAGCAAGTGCTCTTAACTGAACTATGGAGCCATCTCTCTAGCCCTGAGAAGTATTCTGAAGTATGCTAAGTTTGGTCATTCCTGAGTAAAATGGTATGTTCACAGCTGAGCAGTTACATGCTTTATCATGGCTAAGTGAAGTCCACAGCCATGATGGCTAAGTGTGTCGTGATTGTTATCTGTCAGTCAGGACCAAACAGAGTAGGAAAAGATCAATAACTTTAATCACTGTAAGGGACTGGAGAGATGGCTTAGTTAGATAAAGCCCTTCTCATTCAAGGGTGAGAATCAGAGTTCAAAACCTCGAACCTGTATAAAATCTGGGCTGGCATGGCTACCAACCTGTAATCACAGCACTTGAGAGGCAGAGACTAGTGGGTTCCTGTGCAAGCCAGCTAGTTACACTAGCCAGGTCTGTGAGCACCAGCAAGAGACTCCCCCCCCCCACCTCAGTAAATAGAGAATAACAGAGGAAGACACCCAGGGTCAGTGAGCAATCATTAATGGCTAGGCTCACTATATGAAAGACAAGAAGACACCCAGTGCCAACCCTGACCTCTATACACACATGAACCATGCACAGCAAATGCACATGTGCATCACACTCATGTACCCACATGCATGTGAGCACATGTGCATATGCACCGCTCCCCCCC
>CABHPH010105349.1:0-11767 GCA_902168325.1 Peromyscus nudipes
CTTTAATCCCAGCCCTCAGGAGGCATCACACACCACATACACACACATTACACACACACACACTACACACACACATTACACACACACTACACACACACACCACATACACACACACATACACACTACACACACACCACATACACACACATACACACACACACACACACTTTTTAAGCGTTCATCACAGGTATTTTGTCAGAGTGAAGCAAGCTACCACACTACACTTGGTTTCTCAGTTTCGAATACACTGGAGTCATCCAGTGTTTTAGTAACTCAGAGCCTCCTACTACACTCACAGATGTAGTGGGTAGCCACCCCCACTGAGGCTTCGGTAACTGTCACGCCTACAAGGCGGAGCCCTGGAGACCCGAGATCCAGATGCGCCGCCTCTCTTGGTTCCTGGACCCTGGACGCTGGAGGTGGACCGAGCAGAGTTCTCCAGAGAACACCGCCGGACTGCACCACACCTTTCCCAGACCCTGTGGCCTATCCCTCCACTTGTGAGTTACCCCACACAATAAACCTCCCTGTGAACTACGTGGAGTGGCCGTAATAATTTCACCAATGCACAAAGGATGGTTTTGTTCGAGGATCTCATAGGAATCCTGGAACCTGAGGGTGCAGTCCTCAGAAGCAGACTGAGCTTTAGTTTCAGATCGACCCCTAACCTGGCTGTTTGTGCGTAAATTATTTACGGTTCTGAGACCTGTTTCCTCATGTCACATGGGGATAGAGCATAACCTGTTTCACGGGAATGTTTGTGAAGAATCTCGGAAACAGTGGATGTTAAGAATACTGCAGGTGCAGAAGGCAGGCAGATCTCTGTAGGCCAGCCTGGTCTACAGAGTGAGTTCCAGGACAGCCATGACTACACAGAGAAAAACCATCTTGAAAAAAAAGAACACCCTGGGTGTTTGGAACACTCTGCTTTAGATTTTCAAGGTTTTTGTTTGATTGTTTAGTTTTTAGTTTTTGTTGTTTCCATTTAGTTTAATTTTGTTGTGTGTGTGTGTGTGTGTGTGTGTGCATTTGTGTGTGCATCTGTGTGCAGGTGACTGTGGAGTGCATCAGATCCCTTGGAACTAGAATTATTATAATCAGTTGTGAGCCATGCAAAGTAGGTGCTGGGATCCAAACTCAGGTCCTCTGAAAGAGAAGCAAGCGCTCTAACCACAGAGCCATCTCTCCAACCCTTGGCTTTTACGTTTTTGAGCCAAGGTCTCACTCTGCTGACCTGGCTGGCCTCCAACTCATGGCTAACTTCCTGTCTCAGTCTGCCAAGGGTGAGTGAGGACCACAGGCCTGAACCACCACACCTGGCTCAGGGTTCTTCTTGAGTGTGTGTTGTCTGCTTGCCTGTCTGTCTGTCGGGGACTTGAAGATGTGTTAGATGATGATGGCTTCCAGTTCTGAGATTGGTGTCCTCACTTCCTGTATCAACTCCTCTTCCAGTTTGTTAACAATAAAATTTAAAAAAAAATTAAGAAAAATAATAAAGTGGTTGGGGGGAGGGGACTACAGAGATGGTTGAGAGCACTGGCAACCCTTCCAGAGGACCTGAGTTTGGTTCCCAGCATCCACACGGTAGCCTCTGCCTCCAAGTGCTGGGATCAAAGCTGTGCGCCACCATGCCCAGCTTAACTTTTGAGACACGTCTTTGATATGTACCCATCTGTCCTTGAGCTTGTTAGTAACGCAGGCTGGTTTTGAACTCACAGTCCTCCTGCTTCACGCTCCCTTGTGCCACCATACCCAGCCGTGACAGATGTTTACCGAGGATGCTCTGTGTGCCCGGCACACTCTTCTGGGCACCTGGGATACATCCAAGAAAATTCAAACAGTTGAAGTTCTGGTCAGTCAGGCTGTAAAGAATAACCGAGTTACCTTTCCGCCTTTTGTCCTTCAGTACTCAACGTGTTCCTTTCCTAGGTCATTCCATCAGGCCCTCAGCTCTGCCATAACAATCTTTTTAAAGTGTTCTGCCCACAGCCTGTTACTGTGCCTGGCACCCAGTAGGTGCTCAGCACACAGTAGTGTCATACACGGAGTACATTTCAAAACCTATACTCTATTTCAGAGCGTAAGCTTCCAGAACATCATATTGACAACACTAACATTCCTACAAACATTCAGGGAGGGAGGCATCATCTGGCAGGCGGGGGTGCCCCGCAGACACCCCCAGTCAGCGGACCGTGGGCTCCTGGGAGCAGCAGGGCTCGCCCCGCCCCCTCTACCGCGCAGCCCTCCCCTCGTCCTCCGCCCACTCCCGTCGGTCTCCCGGCGGCGGCGGCTTTGTCTCCCGGGCCGGGCTCCCTCCCCCAGCTGCTGCCCAGGGTGGAAGCGGTGGAGCTGTCCAGCATCCCGGTGCTGAAAGCCGGCGCGCCGGCGCTGCTCCACCATGTAAGGGCCATGCCCAGGCTCGCCCTGGCGCAGCGCGGACATGGAGGAGGACCTGTTCCAGCTCAGGCAGTTGCCGTGAGTACCGCGGGGGCGAAGGGAGGCAGGCGGGGTGTCCTTTCGAAGAGCAAAGCCTGCAGGGGTGCATCCCCGCATGGCCTCTTGAATTGGAAAATGCTGTTACAGACGGATGAACTGGGCCTGGAGGAGAAAAGCCATTTTCCTAGCCCAGCTTCTGTTTCTGATTTTTTTTTTTTTCTAGATCTGTCAGGACCTTGTGGGAATCCTTAGTTTCTGTGTTTTCCCTTGAAAATCGCTCTCAACCCTGAAGGGGTTTTGAGGTCTATGCTGTGAGAACGTGGTGGATGCCGTTTGGAAATGTGGGCTGAATTAAGCAGGGCTGATATCTGTCCTTACCAGCCTTTCTCTCATACTGTGCAATTCCTGATTTTTTTTCCCCCTGCAAGGTCTTTTGGAAAGGACCAACGTGATGTTGCAAACTGCTTTCTAAACAGCAAAGATGCCTTCCTACCTTCCTAGCTTCCTAGCGGAGAGGCTGGGGCAGTCGGTTGTTTGTGAAGCATGTGCATGAGAGGGCTGTGAGCCTTGGCTGGAGACTCTTGCCTTCTGAATGAAGGGCTTGGGGACGAGCAAGCTGGAGTAAGCCTCAGCGTTGGAAACATTAGGAATGCATTCTTTGGGGGGGGGGTTGGGGGGGGGGGGGGGGTGTACCAGTTCACTCTAAGACTCTTGGGGGAACACGGAGAGGCAGTGGAAAGGACAGAGGCCTTCAGAGGGGTTCGCAGGTATTTTTCCTGTCACAAGCAATAGTGATTTGTTAAGCAAATTCCAAGAGTCTGAATGGGGGCATTAAGAAGAATATTTCCAGGGGTCCCTGTTTTATTTTTAGAGTCACTAGTCATCTGGCAGGTGGAAGTCAATTCCATGTGGGTCTGTCGGGGAGGGAGGACTGATTATTGTTAGCATGTGTGTACCTGACTGACTTTAAAAATGGTGTGGGGTCCCCCCTCCCCACCTCAAGCTACTGAAGAATTCTCCCAAGTGACTTTTGGAGTGTCTGACCCAGCTTCTTGGAGGCTCTGAGTGATCATGGGGGTTGTCATATTTACTCCTCAATTCATGGAAAAATTAATTTTGATTATACAGTATTCATTCATTGAAATTATACTTTTCAGCTTTTGTTAATAGGTCCATAAATGCCCCCCCAACTAATGACGGCTTCATTTCACAATGTTAAAGGGCACCCACTTCTAAATATACCAAAGTCCATGTACCATACACAAAACCATAAATGTCAGTGTACAGATCCCTCGAGAAACCCATGCCACTTTCACTGAGCTCAAGCATCATGTTCGCAGAGTCAAGCGATGACCCCAAATAAAAAAAAATAATAATCAGCAAATTGAAACAAAAATGGGTGTTCAGAATGAGAACGTGTATTGGAATGTCAGCTTTAGTGGAATGAATTTTCAAGCACTGTCAGAGCATGTGAATTTGGCAAAAGATGTATGTGCCTGTAGCTTACTAATATAGAGATACGACATTACACACTGATTCTTTCCATAACTGAAAACAAGGAATTGTGGCAGAGCTCGTTCAGAGCACTTGTGTACCATGCACAAGGCCATGGATTCCACCCCAGCACTAAATATGCAGAAAGAGCTAGAGAAAGCAGGGAAACTTATATCTGTAATTAACTGAAGCTGGGTCGAGAGATACAGGCCTGGAATCTCAGCAATTGAGGGAGGGACTTAAGTTCAGGAAGTACACACTCTGGACCAGCCTGAGTCCCATCCTGTCTCAAAAATATAATAATGATAATACTACAACTAATAATAATCATTAATTTTATTTCAAATTTAAATATATTACAACAGTCCAATACACACAAAGAAGATGCAGTGATTACAGTTTGGAGATCACATAAGAAGCCTCCGTCCTGTTCCTCAGGGTGGTTTTAAATTCCCCATCTTGATATTTTATAGGGAGAAGAACATGAACTATCTGTTGGAGAGGTTAAATGGTGTACTGTCAGAGAACACTGGCTCTCGGCCAGGCAGATTTGGGTTCAAATCTTGACTTCAGGTCAATTAGCCTTTCTAAGACTCAGTTTCTCTAGCTATAAAGAGCCAGGGGCAGATGGGGATAAGTGGACAGGGGCACAGTGCGTGGATCGCATACATGAGCACCCAGGTTCAATCTCTGAAAAGAACACTTGGTTCATATGTTTATTATGAAGGTTTCAATGTGATGGGTGCCGAGTGCTTGACAACACAAAGCCTAAGACACGAGCTATCTACTGGTCATTACGGCTGAGACATTTATAAAAGGTAATTATGTAGGTTAGTGTGGCTGGACTCCCCAAAATGGCTGCTCAAAAAACCCCAGAGGCTGGAGAGACCGTTTGACTGTTAGGAACACTTGCTGCTCTTCCGGGGGCCCGAGTTTGGTTCCCAGCACCCACGTTCTCACAAACACCTGTAACTCCAGCTCCGGGACATCTGATGCTCTCTTCTGTCCTCCCGTGTGACACACAGGCACCCACATGGGTAAACAAACAAACAAAAAAAATCTTTATAAAAAGAAAGCCCCAAAATACACTTGGATGAAGTCATTAGCCTGTACATGTGCCGACCTCCGTTATAAGAACGAGGAAACTAAAAGAGAAAGAAACCGGCAACCGTGTGAATCTGAGTGGGCTACACATCACGACTTAGATGTTTCTCAGACCGTGCCCTGCATATATTATGCGCAGATTGCAGGCAGCAGATTTCCTGAGAGCAATATGGTTTTAAAAAAAAAAATTCAGAGTGCTGGCAGGAGTGGACTCTGGAACAGACTGGCCCTGCGGGAGGTTGGGTGTTCATGGGCCCTAAGCCTCTAAGCAGATTGCAGGGGCGGGGAGGGGAGCGGGGCAAGGGTGTCTAAGAAAGCAGTCCTCTGGTGCACCTGGAGGCTGCACAGCTCAGGATGCCCCAGTTGAGACCACAAACATTGTTCACCTGCTGTCTGCAGGGGACATGTGGGGGGTATGGGGCAGACAAACGTTTGTGTCCTGCTCTTCCTTATCGTGTACCTGTGCAAGGCAGGCTTTGTGAGATTTCTCTTTCCAAGGATAATTTTTCTTTTCGGTGATGGGGATGGAGCCCGGGGCCTCATGCATGCTAAGAAAGAACTCCATCACCGATCTACACCCCCGGCCCTCAGATGACTCTATCTTTTCCTGGAATTCACTCTGTAGACCAACCTGTCCTAGAGCCCACAAAGATCCGCCTGCCTCTGCCTCCTGAGTGCTGGGATTAAAGGTGTGCACCACCACACCTGGCCACTCAATAGTTTAACTTTGAAACCATCCTTGGTACAAAGCAGTGGATGGACGATTCAGATAAAATGGTCCATATGTTGAAGGAGCTGTAGTCTGCAGCCACAGTATGGTAGCCACTGGCCACATGTGGTTAATATAAATTATATAATTTGCATGTGAAATAATTTATGCAATATAATATTGCTCTACTTATATTTCTGCGGCTGGGCTAAGACACCCTGCATCATAGAGGAGGGGAGGGCTTATCTGGCCTCTGTTCCTCATCACGGTCCATCACTGAGGGAAGCCAGGGCAGGAGCTTGAAGAGGCACGCTTGCTGTTCCATGCAGCATTACCTCCCACTGGGAAAGTCACTTCACAACCAAGGTACAGCAGGAACCATAGAGGACGCTGCTTGCTGACTCACTGGCCAACTTATACCCAGCTGGCTTTCTTACACAGTTCAGAACCACCTGCCCAGGGACTGGTGCCACCTACAGTGGGCTGGACCTTCCTATGTCAAATACCAACCAAAACAGTTGCCCATGGAGAGGCACACAGGCCAACCTGGCCTTCTTCTCAGGCTGTGTCCAGTTGATAGTTAAAGTTGACCAGGACAAATACATAGTATAAATAAATAAACAAAATCTGCCCTGTCTTCAAAGGCTCACAACATTTCAATAGCTACCTGTGGCTAGAGAATACCACTGTGTGCAAGTGTGTCTAGACCATTTCTGGAGCTGCACTGCTTTCTCAGGTTCTATTGTGCAGTCCTGGCCTTGGAGAAGAGGCAGGCATTGAGTGTGTCACACTCATAGCTATGAGAGCTATTTTCAATGCTTGTCTGGCCTCGGACTGTGGAGGGATCCTGATTCTAGATGATGATGAGATCAAGGAGAGCTTCCAGATATAGGTAGAAACCATCCAGAAACACAATGCCAGTGCGGAACGTTCCAGAAAGAGGGGACTTTGTGAGGAAAAGCCCAGAGTGGGACGAGCACGATGTGGCTCAGAGTTATCCAGTAGAGCATGATAAATGAGCATCTTCGGAGATAAAAAGACCACAGGGCCAGGACATTCAGGGCCCCAAAGGATGCTGCAAAGTTAGGTCTCCAGCCTCCGTGTGCTCTGTCCATCATCTCTCCTCTTTGACAATTCCTGTCTTCATGATAGCGTATGCACCTGACACCTCAGTGAGCCCTTCTCTTGTGTCTGCTGGCCTCAGTAACTGAGAGAAAATGGGGGATTGGAGTCAGGCAGTGCTGGGTTCAAATTCTGCCTCTGACACTTAGCACTGGGGTGGCTTTTGGCCTTTGACCTCATCTTCCGGAGGCAAGGTGCTCATCCGTGAAGTTGGGAGCCTGCTTCCCCTGCGTGGCTAACCTGACGGAGGAGCAGAGGAAGACACTGGGCAGTGGAGCTCCAAGGAATGCTTCTGGCATTTCTTATCCTCTTCTGCTTTGGCTTGGGTTCCTGGGCTTCACTTTGTTCAGGAAATAAAGCAAGCTCCCTTACAGAAACGCCTGTTTCTGTAGGTGTGGCAGTGGTGTGGCAGCATGTGTCTGAACTTGAACTCTTTAAAAAATAATAATAATACAATTGGTTATTTTTTAATGTATGTGAATGTGTGTGTGCCTGCGCGAGTTCTGTGTGCACTCTGTGCATAGGAGCCCTCAGAGGCCAGAAAAGGGCTTTGGAGCTCCTAGAACTGAGTTCCCGGAGGAGATAGTGACCCTCTAGACAACGTAGTGCTAGGAAGCGACCCCTGGTTCTCTGCAAGATCAGCAAATGACCTTAGCCACTAAGCCCTGCTCCAGCCACCGAGCTTGAGCTTGAACTCATGATCCCCCCTCTTTTTAGCAGCTCCCATTCCCTGGTTGCCACACCTCCAATCCCTGGTGGCCACACCTCCAGTCCCTGGTGGCCACACCTCCAATCCCTGGTGGCCACACCTCCATTCCCTGGTGGCCACACCTCCAGTCCCTGGTGGCCACACCTCCATGCCCTGGTGGCCACACCTCCAGTCCCTGGTGGCCACACCTCCAGTCCCTGGTGGCCACACCTCCATTGCAAACTGCTGAGGTCAACTCCGGCTTTCTCTCTCACAGGCACTTTCAATCTTTAGGAAATTTTGCTGCTCTTGGTCTCAGTGACATCCACACTCCAGCCTGCTTCTCTCTACAGTCACCAGATCCCACAGGCACATCCCCATCTGTTCTCAGCAGGACTTAGCTCCTTGCTGGCCTCCCCACTCTTGACCTTGCTTCCTAACAGCCTGCTCTCTCAACACATCAGCTGGAAGATTTTTCCTTTAGATTTACTTAGTTTAAAAAAAATTTTTCTATGTGTGCGTACGTGCGTGCGTGCGTGCGTGCGTGTGTATTGCACATGAGTGTGGGTGCCTCCAGAGGACAGAGGGGACATTGGGTCTCCTGGAGATGGTGTTATGGCATTGGGAACCATCAATGTCAGGTCCTCCACAAGAGCAGCGTGTATTCTTCACGGCTGAGCCATCGCTCAGTCTCAAGAGGGACTTTGATAGATATCAGATCATGCATCACCTGCTCAGGGGCTTCCTGTGACTCCTGTCCACACTGCCTGGAACAACTGCAGCTCTCTCTCACACACGCCAGTTGGGTACCATAAGCCCTAAGCCAACAAAAACCCAAACCAGAAGACGCAGGCAATGAGACTCTGTAAAGGTCACCGTTCCTCACCTCACCTATAGGAACGGGAAATGGCTTGGCTGCTGTGGAACAGGGTGGTGGGGCCTCAGAAACTCAAGAATAGGGATCTACCTGCTCTAGCTGTTCTACAGGGGTCTGCACCCACAGGATCGACCAACCGTAGGCTCAGAACACAGAAGAGCATTGCTTCCTCACAAAGCACATGCAGGCTGGTTTTGTTGTCATTCCCTCAATGACACAGTCTGTTTCCATGATGTTGACCCTGTGACAGGGATCGTAAGTAATTTAGGGATGCGTTAAAGTATACAGGGGGATATGTGGAGGTGGTGTGCAAACCCCATACCATTTCATATCATTTGAGTACCCAGACTATGGTTTCCATGGAAGGCTCTGGAACCAATCCCCATAGCTACTGAGAGATGGCTGGGTACCCAAAAGAAATGGATATGTGGTCTCGAAGAGGCTTTGCATCACCACGTGCATCATTGTGATGTCAACAGTAGCCAAAACGTGGAGACAGCTGATATCCATCCACAGATAAATAAAATGTGGTATATCTAGTCAACTGGAATACTATTCAGCCCTGAAAAAGAAAAGCATTCTGATCCATGCTGTAGCGTTCTGGGTTAAGTGATTGTTCCTGTGTTGTTGGTAGTCTCTCTTACACTCTTACATCCAGACAGGTCCTTATTTCCAGCAAAATTACCTGAGAAAACTTAGACGTAAGAAAGACAGTTGGCTTATGGTTGCAGAGGTCTTAACCCATGGCCAATTGGCTCCATCGTCTTGGGATAGCCTGTGGCTGGTTGGTCCATTGTCTTGGGATAGTCCATGGCTGGTTGTCTACATTGTCTTGGGATAGTCCATGGCTGGTTGTCTCCATTGTCTTGAGTAGCCCATGGTCAGTTAGCTCCATTGTCTTGGGATAGCTCATGGCTGGTTTACTCTGTTGTCTTGGGAGTGTGGTGATGTAACAAACACGTCCTGGCAGCAGGGATTCGTGGTAGAGAAGGCCTCTCACCTCAGGGCATCCAGGAAGTACAGAGAGACAGACAGGAACGTGGCTAGACCCTGGGACCCCTTGAAAGGTCTCCCTCCAATGAGCTAACTTTCTCCACAGGCCCACCACCTCCCAGAGGCTGGTGAACGAGACTTTAACACGGGCCTTACAGGGACACTCCAGGTCCAAGCTGTAACAGGCATTTCTCCTCGGCACAATTGACATTTTAGGTCAGATCTCACCGTTGGGTATCTAGCTGTGCTTTGACCTGCTAAACCTACCTCCCCACCCATTTCTCATCTTCAACTATGAGAGTTGAAACTGTCTCCCAACATCGTCCATGTCCCTGGAAGGGCACCCTTATCTTAGATGAGTTAACTGGTCATGGCCTCCAGAACACCTTCAGATCTCCCCCTGGAACCCCAATCGAGTCTGTCACATCGAATCCTTCATACCTGCTTCCTCAGCAACACCTGAACCTTCCTTGACCACCACCACCACCACCACCACCACCACTCCGTGTCCTTTAGTTAAAGACTCTGGGAGTCACCAGGACAAGAACTCAGCCTTACGGTGAGAAGATCCTCACTGTACGAACATCGTGTAGTCACAAGAACAAAAACTTCCAGCTGGGTGTGATGGTACACACCTGTGATCCTAGGAATTGGGAGGCAGAGGCAGGAGGACCTCTGTAAGTTAAGGCCAGCCTGGTCCACGTGGTGAGTTCCAGGTCAGCCAGGACTACACAAGTGAAAGCTTGTGTCAAAGAACATAAATTAAATATTTCTACTGTGGTTGGGATGTGAAACGCCCCCCCCCCCCCAGCACATTCGTTTCAGCATTTGGTCTCCAGTTGATGGCTTGGGTTTGGGAGTCTGTGACACCTTCAGGAGGTGGGGCTTAGCTGGAGGACCTGGGTCACTGGGGAGTCAGCCTTGAGGTTTATAGCCAGCAGGGGTGGGGGTGGGGGTGGGGCTGCTTCTGGCCTTCTTTTGCCTTCCTGATCCCTCCAGATGTGAGTGAGCTCCTCAGACCATGAATGGAAAGAAATCCTTTCTTCCCTGAGGTGTTTCCTCTGGCTGTTTTTCACCACAGCCGTGAGAAATGTCACCAACACAGGACACCAGTTCCCAGAAGTGACTCGCTGCTGTGCTCAGCCTGACCAGGGGTTCTGGTGCTTCCGAACCGGTTCGAGGCAGGAATGGGGAAGACTTTGGAGCTCTGGGCTAGGGAAGCCTTAGAATAGTAAGCACAGCGTGGCAGGAGGGAGATTCTTTTGGGAACTGTGGGAGACCAAAATGGCGATGGGAGTGCAGTCACCATCGAGGTCCTGGTGCAGCCAGATTCCAAGGTCCAGGTGCAGCCAGATTCCAAGGTCCTGGTAAAGTTACCGCAGCCTCTTTAAACCTCACCTCACGTGTGAATCAGTTGGAACCCCTTAGGAGCGAGTCCATAGTACCCCAGGCTTCCCTCTGGCCCACTGCTGCGATGCATGCATATTTAAGTGTCACCCTTGACCTGGTCACGTGGGCACCCACCCGTCCAGAAAGCCTCTGCTGCATCCACCACCCCCTAAAACAGCCTTTTGATCCCAGGGCCTTTCTGGCTGAGCAGGGGCTCCTTACAGAGGCTTCAAACCTGTCTCCCACCTCCTCATCCAGCAGAGTCGCTCTTTGGGTCCACACTGAACGAGGAGGGTTTCCTTCCGCATATCAGAACCTCAGCTATTGAGAAGAGAGGTCCCTTCCCTAGGCAGCCTCTTCCCAAACCACAACAATCTAAGAGCTCCCTCCCAGGGGCTGACTGGAGAGACGGCTCAGTGGTTAAGAGCCCTGGCTGTTCTTCCAGAGGACCCCGGTTCAATTCCCAGCACCCACATGGCAGCTCACAGCTATCTGTAACTCCAGTTCCAGGGGATCTAACACCCTCAGACAGACAGACACGCCTGCAAAATACCAATGCCCATAAAATAAATATAAATTAACTCATAAGAATAAAGAGGGCCTCAGGCTGGCTCTGAAGGAGACCGGGCAAGGGCCATTTGTCAGTGAACTCGGCAGATCCTGTCGCTGGAATCGCAGTGTCTCGCCCCACTCATCAGTGGCTGTCAGGTTCCAGGAGCCAAGTGCCAAACAGCACAGGCACCTGGGACAAGGTTAAGGGGGGCTGGTTGTGTGTGACGAGGATCTCAGTCCGCCAGTGGCCTGTTTGGCCTTACAGATGTCTCTCCAGGGAGACTTCCTGTCAGACTGGAAGAGCGCAGAGGCAGACACAGTGGTCCTGAAGGAACACTCGCACTCTCCACTGCACAGCCCTCTGGTCCCGACCACGGTGACCACACAGCCCCCCCCCCCCCCC
>CABHPH010105349.1:13504-23674 GCA_902168325.1 Peromyscus nudipes
TATATATATATATATATATATATATATATATATATATATAATGTATTTAAATGCCAAGAAATCCAAGCAGCAGGAGCCAGCCTGCCTTCGGCCCACCATATATTCAGCATATGCTGCTGATATTTGCTTTTCTTTTACAACCCCCTCCTCAGGAAATCTTGGCTCACACACTTGATAAACATTTTTTTTTTTTTTTAGCCCAACAGACTCAAAATATAGCCGGGCTGGCTGCATCTAATTTAACGTCATCGAAGGTCTCTTTTTCCTATCTATCCGAAGACAAGCTGTAACAATCAAAGTTGCTTCTCAAAGGTCACCAGGGAGGGACTGTGAACAGAGCCTGCAGGGTCTATTCAGCCTCACATTGGACCCACCGGTCCATCGTTCCCATTTCACAAAGTCATGTACGAGCATGCACAGCACAACGCTAACCCGACTCGGTACTCAGGAAATACATGGAACAGAAGCAACCTGACTTCGCAGTTTAAAATGCCAAAATTGTGGGGTAGTGGTGGCACACTCAGGAGGCAGAGGCAGGCAGATCTCTGTGAGTTTGAGGCCAGCCTGGTCTACAGAGTGAGATCCAGGACAGCCTGAGCTACCCAGAGAAACCCTGTCTCAAAAAAACAAAAACAAAACACACAAAAAAAGCCAAAACTAATGAATTTAATTAATTCAATTAATTTGACAATACCTCAAATGTCGATTCAGTAGGGTGGGGCCAAGACCTGATATTCTTTTTTAGGGGGTGTTAGGGCTTGAACCCATGACCTGGCTACCCCTAGGCAGGAACCATACCACTGAGATACAGTTCAACCTAGGTTCTGCAAGCTCCTAAGGGAGGCAGAAAGCCTGGTTCAGGACCGCACTGAAGTCTCTGTCCTGTTCTCACACATCTGCCAAGGAAGCCCCACTGGGTTCCCGTTGGCCAGTACAGCCCAGCTTGTGTGGAGGCATGTGATGCTGATGTGGGAAAACATGCGTAATGTAATGCATGCTGTCGTGGTTGGAGTAGGAATGGCCCCTGTGGACTCCTGTTTGAATGCTTGGCCTGTAGGGAGTGGCACTCTTAGGAGATGTGGCCTTGTTGGAGGACGTGTGTCCCTGTGGGGACGGGCTTTGAGTTCTCATATATGTTCAAGCAATGCTCAGTGTGGGACAGTTCACTTCCTATTGCCTGTGAATCAAGATGTAGAACTCTTAGCTCCCCCAGCCCCATGTCTGCCTGCACACCACCATGTCCTGCCATGACAATAATGGACTAAACCTCTGAACTGTAAGCCACCCCAATTAAATGGTTTCCTTTATAAGAGTTGCTATGGTCGGAGAGGTGGCTCAGAGGTTAAGAGCATTGCTTGCTCTTCCAGAGGTCCCGAGTTCAATTCCCAGCACCCGCATGGTGGCTCACAACCATCTGTAATGAGATCTGGTGCCCTCTTCTGGCCTGCAGAGATATGTGCAGACAGAACACTGTATACATAATAAATAAATAAATCTTAAAAAAAAAAAAAGAGTTGCTGTGGTCATGGTGTCTCTTCACAGCAATAGAAACCCTAACTAAGACACATGTCTATTGCAGAAAAACATGCACAGAACTATTTTGATATTTTGGAGGACAGTGGATAACATGCAGCCACCATCATATCCCTCCCCAAAGCTTTGCATCTTCCCCCTTCTCATGCTCTGTGCTCATTAAACAATAATCCTTGAGCTAGATGTGGGGGCCACACCTGTAGTTCCAGGCAACAGTTCTGAGGCAGAAGCATGATGAGCTCAAAGCCAGCCTGAGCTACTTAATGAGACTTGGTCCAAAAACAAAGAGCAAACAGTAGAACAGGTAATAAAGCCATTCACTCCCCATCCCTCTCCTTCCAGTCCCTTCGAACCACGGTTCTACTGTTTATCTCTGAAGTTCCCTGTTCTGGGTCCCCTCCTCAGAGTAGACTCACAAAGGGCTCGTCCTGTGTCTATTTATTCTCCTAGTGTAATGCTTTTAGGATTTCTCTAGGCTGTACAGTGTCGGAATTTGCTTCCTTTCTAAGGCTGTTCAATATTCTATTGTATGGATGTACCACAGTTTATCTATCTACATACCAACAAATACTTGGGCTGTTTCTACCTTTAATTAGTGTGATGGCACATTGAACATGGTGACATACATTTTTTTTTAAGATTTATTTATTATGTATACAGTGTTCTGCCTGCATGTATGCCTGTACGCCAGAAGAAGGCACCAGGTCTCATTACAGATGGTTGTGAGCCACCATGTGGTTGCTGGGAATTGAACTTAGGGCCTCTGGATGAGCAGCCAGTGCTCTAAACTGAGCCATCTCTCCCGCTCGTGACACACAGTCTTTTTTTTTTTTTTAATGGTTTTTCAAAACAGGGTTTCTCTGTGTAGCTTTGCACCTTTCCTGGAACTCATTCTGTGGCCCAGGCTGGCCTCGAACTCACAGAGATCTGCCTGCCTCTGCCTCCCGAATGCTGGGATTAAAGGAGTGCACCATCACCACCACCACCACCACCACCACCACCACCACCACCACCACCCAGCTTCTGTGACATACATTCTTAAATGAACAATCCACACATAGATAAGTCCCTCCCCTCCTGAAGAACGTTCCAGTTTTAGATACACACAAACAAAACTGCCAGCAGCATGCTATCCCAGAAGAGACATGTCTGGGAATGGAAACTCTGAAGATGGCGGAACCAAAGCCTAGGGAAGCCACTTGCTGTCGGACATGGGGGTGAGCTCCCCACCCCTCCGAGCATAGGTGTCCCCCTCGATAAAATGGGGAGAGCGAAAGTTAAATAACTCATTCAACCCCGGGCCTGACATGTGACAAGTCTTTGTCGGTCCACATCCCAGTCACCCATAGCAACTGTCATCTGTACTGGTGTGGATCCCTGTCATGAATCACCAGCAGAATGGCTCCACGGAGCAACAATATTCACAGTTACGGTCCCCCAAAATTTCACCGATCAATGTTGGTCACAGAAGTAGGGAGCCACTGATAGTCCTTAAGGAGAGGATGTGCACAGGTGTCATCAGGCCCCAAATGCAGCATCAGGGGAGATCTGCTGATCTTCCCTGTATCTCCAAAACAGACTGATGAATAAATACATTCGTAAATAGACGTAAAGGGTTCCCTCTCCTCCCTGTGGCGTTGGTCAGCTCCGGTTGTCAGCTTGACACAACCTAGAGTCACTCGGGAAGAGTGGCAGTGAGGGATTGTCTGCACTGGGTTGGCCTGTGGTGGGCGTGTTTGTGGGGGACTGTCTTGTTCATCGAGGCAGGAAGCCCCAGCCCACTGTGGGTGGCACCGTTCCCTAGGCAGGGGGGTCCTGAACTGTGTAAGAGAGGAGGGATGGAGCACACAGGCGTTCATCTCTCTCTGTTCCCGACTAGGGGTGTGGTGTGCACTAGCTGTCTGAAGCGCCTGCCTGGACATCCTCCAAATCCTGGACTGTAACCTGGAACTGTGAGCTTAAATAAACCCCTTTCTCTCCAGAGCTGATTTTTGATGGGGTATTTATCATGGCAACAGAAATGAAACCAGACACTCTTCCAGTAATTATATTTTCATTTTTTGTGAATACTATAGGGAACAATACACACACACACACACACACACACACACGCACGCACGCACGCACGCACGCACGCACGCACGCACGCATACACACATGCACACAGGGTAGGGGTGGATTTGGTTTTGGTTTTTGAGATGAGGTCTCATGGTTTTGCCCTCCTGAGTAGCTGGGACTTCAGGCACATGCCGGCCCTAGGCCAGCTATCTGGCTTTGTGGTGTGGGTCCCCTCCCAGGGCAGGGTGATGATGATTGGACAGGTCTGCCCATTTCCTGTTTGCTTTTATAATAATGCCAGACGCACCCTTCAGCCTGGCACAGTCGGCAAATATTTGTCGAATAAATGAACGATGGCACTCCTGTGGTGCCCATGCAGTGTGAGGGTTGAGAGTTTGGGTGGCCTGTGTTCGTCTCAGGTAGAAAGATAAACATAACACAAAGTTTATTGTTTTAACGATTTTAAAATGTACAACTCAGTGGCGTTTCAGGTATTCACAAAGCTGTATCACTCTCACCCCAGATGGAAGCCTGGTCCCCACTTAGAAGTCACTCCCTGTTGCTTGGCAACTGTCTGGCTCCTGACAACCAGCAACCTGCCCTTCTGTCTCTCCAGATACCCCAGCTCTGGATGCGTTATACGTGCGCCAGGCTTACAAGGCCTCTTGTGATTGGCCACTTTGTCTCAGGGTGAAGATTTCATGTGCTCTGGAGCCTGTGCTGGTCACTGGAGGATCTTCTGAGTTCACAGATTGCCACACTGGAGCCTGCTCGGGCCAGCTGTCCAGGGGCATGCTCGCTTTTAAACAGTCAGGACATTTCAGAGCCTGTGATTTACCCACTGGTGGCTTGAACTTGGCCATCCATCATGTCACGGTGCTAACAAATGGTTCAATCAAGATGGGATTCGCAAGCCGGTTTTCAGCATGGTCCTGACTTTGAAGGCCTCATGTGGTCTCTATCAGCTGCCCCCAAAGTTGTCCCATAAACCCAAACTCTTAGCAAGGTCCGGCTCTTTCTGGATAGTTGCTTCTCAAGAGGGGCATGCAGCCCCCCCCCTCAGCTGTATCCCTGTCAAAGGCAGTTCCTCTCTTCTCCTTTGCTCCTAAAGGACACCTCCAGCTCCAGACTGATGGGACACTGGTCCGAGTCCTGTGTCCTTGGCCTGCTGTAGATGTTCAGCCCATAGGGGACGTGGAGGTCCCTTGGTATTGGCTCTCCCTGGCAGCCCTGCTTCACGGTGAGGGGTCCCAGGAGTGATGGGAACACTCTTCTGATTTCAAGCAGCTCCTAAGAACTTCAAAATGAAAGTTCTCCATCCCCAGGGAGACCATTAGGCCCAGCCATCTATGTTGTAAGCAGCTTGAGGGTTCAGGCGACCCCTGTACCATGGTGACAGTCTGCAGAGGTCAGCGGGCTGGGACTGAGCTGTGTGTTTGGATTCTGGCTCTAGACCACACCATTCTCTGTGTCAGGATAGCCAGCTTGCTCTAACCTGCTCAGCTCGGGTCACACATTCATTTCCACATGGTAGATGCTCAGGGTGACTCTGACAAGGAGCCGAGTGATTTTAACTCAGGGCTGCGACTGCAAAGGAAGCCAGGGTGGAGGTACAGCTCCTTCAACCTGTGTGGCTCAGGGCAAGTCCTGCATCCCTCTGAGCACCTCATTCACATCCGTGAACTAGAACCTAACACTTAGGTTGGTTGTCATGGAAACAGGGAATGACTTTTCTGAAAACTAAGGTTGTCAGAGGCGGGGGAGAATGGCCCGGTTGGTAAAGTCCTCGCTGTGCAGGCATGAGGGCCTGAGTTTGGTCCCCAGCACCCATGTACTGTGAACCTGTAATCTTGGTGCTGGGAGGTGGAGACAGGCAGATAGATGCCTGGAGCACAGGTCAGCCACGAGCTCCAGATTCAGTGAGAGACTGTCACTCAAAAGAGAAGGCAGAAAGGCTGGAGAGGTAGCTCAGTGGCTAAGAGCACTGGCTGCTCTTCCAGAAGACCCAGGTTCAGTCCCCAGCACCTACATGGCAGCTCACAACCATCTGTGACTCCAGTACCAGAGGATCTGATGCCCTCTTCTGGCCTCCAAGGGCACTGCATTCATACGATGCAGGCAAAACACCCACCTACATAAAGTAAAAATAAATAAAATCCCCCCAAACCATTAAAAACAATAATGTGAAAAATACAAGAAGGCCGGGCAGTGATGGCACATGCCTTTAAACCCAGCACTCGGGAAGCAGAGGCAGGCGGATCTCTGTGAGTTCGAGGCCAACCTGGGTTACAGAGTGAGTTCCAGGAAAGACGCCAAAGCTACAGAGAAACCCTCTCTCAAAAAACCACAAAAAAAAAAGAAAGAAAGAAAAGAAAAATACAGGAAGACATTTGATGTTGATTTCTGGCCCCCATATGTATGTACAAGCATGTGCACACACACATATGAACATGTACACGTGTAACACACACACACACACACACACAGTTAGCAAGAGCTGCTAACTGATCACCAGCTGTGTGACTTGAGGGAGCTGACTCAAGTGTGTTATTGACAGCCCATTTACAGTGGACACAGATTCCTTTCCTGGGCTGACGTGTGCCCAGCTGTTTCCAGTGTTGGCTTCTCAGAGGCCCCTTCCCATAAAGCACCACCCTTGGCCGAGGGTGGCCGTGGAGGTCACATGCTTTGAACCAGAGGTGGTGTAGCCAAAGACTGGCCCGTACATGGGTCCCCACAGCTCTGAGTGGGGACGGTCCATGCTGCACCCTCCTTAGGGACGTGGTGGAGTCTTTGTACCGCTTCTCTTGCTGCCTCCCAGCCCCCCAGTTTGCAGTGGGCGTTCCCCAAAGAGCACTTTATCAGTAAATCATTGGCCCCAAAATCCACTTTGCATTCTTCTCAGAAATGGGCAAATCCATCTTAGAAGTCACATGGACACCCAGGGGACACCAGAAAGCAAAAACCATGCATGTTTCGTGGGTCCTGATATCAAAATTAATTTCTATTTTTGTTATTTGTTTGGGGTTTTTCAAGACAGGATTTTTCTGTGTATCCCTGGCTGTCCTGGAACTCACTCTGTAGACAAGCTGGCCTCAAACTCAAAAAAATCTACCTCCCACGTGCTGGGATTAAAGGTGTGTGCCACCACTACCTGGCTCAAAATTAATTTAAAATATTAAAAAAAAAAAGAGTTGCTACCAAGCTATGCGGGTCACACCCATGTGGACTTGCCTCCACAGACAGTTAGTAGAATACAAAGCCAGGAGAAACCCTGAAAATGAATGGATTTCAACAAGGTCACACAACTGCTTAACTGGGAAAGGACTGCAGAATGAAGTCAGCCCTAAGCTAACACCATCTGAAAAACCAGTTCCAAGGCCATCAAAGACAAAACCCACAAACCTTTAGAAGAGGGGCCGGCAAGATGGTTCAGTGGGTAAAGGTGATTGCTGCCAAGCCTGAGGACCTGAGTTTGAACTTAGGGACCCACATGGTGGAAAGAGAGAAGGGACTTCTGCAAGATGTCCTCTGACCTCTGCAGGTATGCGGCGATATGCGTGTGCAGACACACACACACACACACACACACACACACACACACACACACACTAAGTTAATAAATGGTCAGAAGAGAATAGAACACTTCATGATCTTGGGTCCCGTGGTGACTGTTCTGGACACCACAAAGGCAATCAAAGCAAAACTAGATGTTAGACCACGCCCGTGTAAAAACCTCCCTTGTGGGAAAGCCTGGTCATGGACTCAAGAAAATATTTGCAAATTAGATAGTTGATGAGAGTCTGCTGCCCAGAAGGAGCAAGGACAAGCCAGGAGGTGTGCTGACATGGGCTTCTAATCCCAGTACTCCGGAGGCTGAGGCAGGGGGATGGTGAGTTTGAGGGCAGAAGAAACACAGAGAAAATCTTAAAAGCAGGTATTTAACTGAAAGCACTTGAACAGACATTGCTCCAAAGTCTGTTTCCCAACAGCCTGTGAGAGCTCCATGTCAGAAAGATGCAAAAGAAGGGCCGGCAGGGTAGCTTAGGCGGTAAAGGTTCCCACCACTGTCCGGACAGTCTGAGTTTGGTGCCTGGGTCCTCCACGGTAGAAGGAGAGAACTGACCCTTGAAATTTGTCTTCTGACCTCCAGGCATGTGATGTGGAGTGTGCACATATGCACCTATTCAATTAAAAAAAGTTTTTTTTAAAGATTTATTTATTTATTATGTATACAGCATGTTTGCCTGCAGGCCAGAAGAGGGCACCAGATCTCATTACGGATGGTTGTGAGCCACCATGTGGTTGCTGGGAATTGAACTCAGGACCTCTGGAAGAGCAGCCAGTGCTCTTAACCTCTGAGCTGTCTCTCCAGCCCTGGCAATTTTAAATTTGAAACATATATTTAAAAAAGAAAGATGCAAATGAACCCCCCCCCCAGCTAGCTGCCACAGCACACTCGTCAGCTGTCTGTGTTTAGACCACATGGAAACGAGTAATGATTAGCAAGTACACGCAGAAACAGGAATCCGTGGGAATATTAAGTGGTGTGTGAGTCACTCTGGCAGTTCCTCAGAATTTTAAACATTGTTTATACCCCAGAGAAGTAAAATCGAGGACTCAGACAGGAATCTGTATGGTCATGTTTGCCACTGTGTTCTTTACGAAAGATGGGAGCCATCTAAGTCCCTGTCAGCTGGTGAACAGGCAAACTGTGGTATGTCCATACAGTGGAATATTACTCAGCCCTTACAAAGGAGTGGGAAGCTGGGCTTGGTAATGGTTCAGGCCAGTAACCTTAGCCATTCAGGAGGCTGAGGCACGAGGGTCACAAGTTCAAGGCTAGCTAACATTAGCTACAGAGTGAGTTTAAGGCTAGCCTGGTATCTTCATGAAACTTCGACCATTTTGAAAGTAAAAAGAGAGTGATGGGCTTATCTCAGTGCTTGACTCTTATGCCCAAGGCCCTAGATCCAACCCCCAGGACTAGAGAAGAACAGGAATAAAATTCTGAGTCAATTACATGAGCTCTCCAGGGCAGCTGAGTTTGCAGAGACAGAGAACGACAACCACTGGGTGCAGGATGCAGGAAGAGATGGGGAGTTGGGGTTTAAGGGGACAAAGTTTAAGATGTAAAGATGGAACAGGTCCAGAGATGGGGGAGAGGGGGAGGTGATGGCCGTGAGCATACTTTATCCTGCTGAATGGGACACTTAAAATGGTTAGGGTGCCCAGGTTATGTTATGGGCATTTCACATCATCAAAAACAAAACAGAGGAAGGAGGAGGAATAAGAAATGAAGCCCCCATTTTAGGCCATACTTCTGGAAAACAACACAGCCGTTCCAGGCCATGTGTAAAGATGTAAACGGCCTCCAGAGGGGATGATGACAGGCCCCTGTGTCAGGTTGTTTCGAGAGTTAAATTGAATAGGGAGGCACATATGACTGACGAAGAGTCACCTGTGAAAACATGTGGGGACAAGTCTGTGGCATCAACTGAATGACACCCCAGGGTTGGCAGCGTGTCCTGGCTCAGCCTGAGGGAAGTATTGAGTGGAGAGGAGAAAAGGGATTTCTGTATAGTTTTATAGATTTGAAATAGTTTTCCTAAAGTGTTTTCCATAAAGGTTTGGCGTATATGGGAGCTATGGACAGACACGTTTAGTTTGCCTGGAACGTGAGACTTTGAGCCAGGCAGACCTGGGATGGACCCCTTGTTCCATGCCTCTGGAGTCGTGTGACATGGATTTGGGTATGTCACATGATGTCAGGGCCTCCTCAGCCACCTCACAGAGCTGCTGTGCAAACTAAGGATGCAGAAAATGCCAGCCAAAGCCACACAAAGCACATGGGTCCCATACTACCATTCCATGGAATGCCAGAGACAGAACTCCGCCACCTCACCCTGCACTTGGCCCCTTTCCAGGCACAGTGTTGCTAAGGATAAAGCTCCTGTCTGTCCTCACATCCCTATGACCCGGCATGTGTGTATTCTAGAAGCTTCCCAAGCAGGGCAGCTTCCCCGTGCTTCTGAAACAAGTATGTTCTATGGCAGAGTACAGCGAGTCTCCACGGGTTCACAGAATAATCCAAGAGTTCTACACAGCAGGGCGGTCAGCTGGGAGAGCGCTGGCCCAGCATATGTGAGGCCCTGGGTTTGTCTCAGCATAGATAGAGCGTGTCGACCATCCCATTGCTCAGGGGTAGAGGCTGGGAGATCCGAAGTTCAAAGTCATCCTCAGCTGTATAACTAATTCAGGGTCAGCCTGGGCTATGTAAGACCATCTCCATAGTAGTAGTAATAGTAGTAGTAGTAGTAGTAGTAATAATAATAATAATAATAATAATAATAATAATAATAATAATAGCAGCAGTTTGTACTGAGCTTGCCCACCTCTTCAGCCTCTTTAAACCAAGGGTTCATTTTGCTCAGTTGCTCACATGACCTCTTTGCTGATTGTGATTTTTCAAAGTCACATAGAAATAAGCCGCTCACACTGGACAGCTCCCTCTCCTGGAGCTGGGAGGCACATTTGACTGTCAGCTCCGTGACCTTCAAACCTGGGGTGACAGACAGC
>CABHPH010105352.1:0-22810 GCA_902168325.1 Peromyscus nudipes
ACACACACACACACACACACACACATTAAACAAATATTAAAATTTATCCCTGTTTAAGGCACTCCACATCAATGATTTTTGAAAGAAAACGGAAGTATTTGAATAAGCAGAGAGGAGTTTACTACAATAATTCAGATAGACTTTGGGAAACATGACTGTATTATTAACCCCCGTGAATCAGATATCTCCGGAAATAACCACAGTTCAATGTAAAACAGGCCATCACTTACTCATCTCTGTGCCTGCTCACAGAGGACCACTTTCCTCCCAGTACTTTGGCGCCTTGACACATGTGCTAGAAGGCCATTTTCTTGTCTTGTTTTCGAAACAGCTACATTTTTGACACTGCAAAAATACCTCCAGATCTACCTGGCTTAAAGAGCATTTAAAGATAAGAATTCATTTCTTCTAACTACAATAATTGTTAGAAACGTGTCTCCAAAAATAAAAGAACACCCCATACGGGGATGGTAAAATAACACATCACTGAGAGCCAAAGATAACCCAGAACCTGACGGAAAGAGATGAAATGTCCCTTCAGAACCACAGAGCATGAGGCATGGGTGTTCATCAAGATGCTAAGTGGGGAGTGCGTAATGAATAAATGATGTCTGAGGCTGCCGAGACATTTCAGCTGGATCCATGTGCATCCTAGATGCTGAGCAACACGGAAGCTACCATCCATGAAGCTGTGTGTGGCGAGGTCAGGAGTATCAGCATGTCCTGTGTTTGCCCCTAAGCACTGCCAACTGCTAGCTCTCAAACCCTGGAGAGGTGGCTCTGGGTTTCCTTCCTGTGGCTCCTCCATGCCTATGCCCCATCCCACTCTGTACCTCAGGAAGCTGAGCCACCTCGTATACATCAGTGGCTCCTTTGCCCACTGGCTTTCGGTGGGATTTGGTCAATAGGAAGCACCAGCACTCTATCTAGGGATCTAAGAGAGTAAGGACAAGCATTCTCCCAGCTCTCTTCCATATCTCCTCCACAAGGCACAGGTCCCTGTCAGGCAGTCCCATCTGTGCAGCTTTGAATCCAGGAAGGACAGCTTCCTCTGGTCCAGGAATAGGAACGGTTCACAATACTGCTAACTTGTTTCCTAAATCCTCCCTGCACTCTTGTGTATAATTCCTTTAACAAACGATCCTCCAAATCGAAGGGGGGTGGTACATGCCTGCAGCCCCAGCATTCAGAAGGTGAAATCAGGAGGACCCCAAAGTCAAGGCCAGCCTGGGCCTTTGAGTAAGACATTGTCTCAAAATAAGCCTTTAGAAAACACCTCTCCTCTAGTACCCAATTTGAATGTGGCGTTCACCGGGAGCCTGGCTGGTCTACTTAGGTAAGCCGTCTCATTTCTCTGGACTCCAGGGTAAGCAGCTGCAAAACCTATCAAGTAAGAGGGGTACACAGGAAGCCCTTGACTCCTGTCAACTCCAGGTCTATTACATCTCCTGTCATTATTCAAACAGAGCACATGCTTTGCCCGAAACAAAATGAAACTTGCTTGCCATGCTATTTTGCAAAAGGCCTATAGTCGTGCTATCCTTAAATACCCACGTTCTTGATACCCATAGACTGCTCTCTGTTAGCCCCTTAGCCATCAGCTTCAGTGTTCTGCTTTGGCAGTAAATAAATTTGCCTTCTTAGTTCAAAACAAAGTATCAACAGGAAGCAAGACAAAAGAAAAAAAAGAGCTCACTATTAAATAATCAATCTCTTAAAAAGGCTGTGGGGAAAGAGAAGAGAGAAACAGATTTTAACAATGCCTAAACATGTTTCCTGAGGGACACACGTCCGCCCATTAGAAAGGTTTTATTGGCATTGTGAAAGTTTCATCTGTGAAAAATAATGATCATTAGCTTTTCCATGACAACTGTGCTCGCCTACATTATCCATCATGTTCCTGGGGTCCATGGTGTCTTCACAATTCCGATCCCTTGGTAGAAGACATTAGTGTGTATTGATGCTATTTTAATTGTTTCTCACATAAAGTCCATTGCTGCTTGTCACAAGTAAAAATCATTATTGAACTTTTGGGAGCTCGGCATGGGAGAAGCCATTCTGAACTTGCCCTGTAATTTTAGCCAAGGTTATTGAAGTGGAAGCCTAGGCAATTTGGTCTGATTAATGAGGTCAATTTGAGTGAGATCTCAGATCATATTCAATTTTTTCAGGTGGGAGACCTCTACTAAAATGTGTGCAAAGAAAATCAAAATAAAGTGAGGGCAGGTCACGGAGTACCTGTTTGACATGAACAACCAAATACTTCATACTTCATTTGTGGTGCTCTTAGTTAGCTAAAGAGAATCAACTTCAAAGCCAAATTAAGGACTATTTAGGGAACCTGGATAGTTATTGATGATGATAATAATGGACTTCGGTTTCAATCATTCCCAACATTTAAAATTGGCCTAAAAATGTCACTCATAGTCTCAGACTCTAACTTTTGAGAACAGGAAAAAAAAACACATCATTTTGTATATTCTAGCTGCAGCATTCCAGTCTAGCCTATATACCTCTCAGGTGAATGTATGTATTAATTTGCTTATGTTCTATACACACATACGGCTTATATTCTACACACACACACACACACACACACACACACACAAAACATGCAAGGTAATAGTGCAGTTATGAAAAACATTCTTTCACAGTAGCATGTTTCAAGTTGGCATACTCTAATAGCATGACATAATTTTTCAGCTTCAGCAGCCATGCATGTGATGATACACACATGTAAATGGTGAACACAGCGAGATAGCACAGCTTAGACTCGGAGCATCTTAGACGATGTGAATGTCTTACTCCTCTTCCCGCTGCCCTTCATCCTTTTGGCCACACTAGCTTCTCACCGTCTAAGAAATGTTTGAGTTTATTTTTTTACTGTCCGTGTGTCACACATGTGCCCTGTGGACCTGCAGAAGTCAGACAACTTGCAGGAGTCAGTTCCCTCCTGTATCCGTGTCGGTCCCAGGGATCAAGCATGTCACACGGCTTGGGGGCAACTACTTTTCCTGCTGAGCTACCTTGCTGGCCCTTTTTTTTTTTTTTGGTTAGTTTGGTTTAGTTTAGTTTGGTTTTGGGGTTTTTTAGTTTAGGGTTTTTGTTTTTTCTTCTGAGCCTTCTGAGATAATCTCGGAATCACGGTTTGACAAATTGAGTAAAGAAATGTCTTGTGAAAACAAAAGAAGCAAATTCAGTAATAAAATACTTCACCCACCCTCACTACACAGAAATCCAATGGTAAGCCTTGGATTTGAGCGGAATAGAGTGTAACGAGGCCTCGGGAGCAAGGCTCTGGGAGGAAATGTGCCAATGTGCCACATCATCTCTGTAGTAGAAAGTAATGGCCCGTGAAACTAACCAAAGATTATCAGGCTCAGACTTCATGGATGCATTATTGTACTTACAAATGATTAAAATGATTTCTCAATGCGTGAATGCATGGAACTAAATTTTGAATAACATTAACACACATGGGCAGTGCCTACTTTAACATCCAAGCTATTAAAACTGAAAATGCTCAAGCTAACTCCATCTTCATGAGTCGGTCCCAGTCAACCTCATTAATCACTTCCCATTTCCTGTATTTTAGCTTTTAGAATATGTCATTCTTCGTATTTAACCTTCTCTTCCTTCCTTTTAAGTTAGAGTATACTGAAATTGAAGATACAATTCTCAGAATTATTTCTCCTCATCACTATTTCCAAATGTTTTTTCTTAAAGAATCTTTCATCCAACAAGAAATTTTCACTCAAAGCTTTCAATAGGGAGCTGGAATGTAACTCAGAGGTAGAGACAATATGACCACATTGTGTCCCAGGGTGTAACACGAATCTTTAAAGGTCTTATTAATAAAAACAAACCTGGAGCCAGGTACTGGGGTCAACACTGGAAGATCAGATAAGCAGAACAAACCACAGCTTCCTCACCTCCCAAATTCCTCAGCTGATCCTGTTTCCTCAGACTGGAAGCCTTTGAGTCCTCATCCAAATGGATCTCAGCTGAACTGTGCTGCTCAAAAGCTTAAAAGCTTAACCAGCCTAGTTCCTGGTTTTCACGCTTTATGTACCTTTCTGCTTTCTGCCATTACTTCCTGGGATTAAAGGCGTGAGTCACCATGCCTAGCTGTTTCCAGTGTGGCTTTGAACTCCCACAGATCCGGATGGATCTCTGCCTCCAGAAGGCTAGGATTAAAGGTGTGAGTGCCACCATTTTCTGGCCTCTGTATCTAGTGGCTGTTCTGTTCTCTGACCCCAGATAAGTTTATTAGGGTGCACAATATTTTGGGGAACACAGTATCACCACACCAGGGTAGTCTCTACAAGGCACCAGTATAAAAGTAAAGAGAAAACATGGACCCAGAATCCTTGCTTCTTAAACACCATGGTGGGAAACATCATTTCATTCTCACCCTAGTATGAGAAAATTACGTGAACACTCTTAGCTTCAAGAAGGGCTGGGAGATCCTGCTCCTGCTGTATAGCTAAGCGCTGAAGAAAGAGAAGCGTGGACCTGGGGGTACAGCTGGCTGCCTTTGCCACGTCTTCACTATCACTGCAGTCATACTGTACTGCACCCTGTGTCTGTAGGATGCCCTACCCGGGGAACCGGATGGGAGAAACAACAGGATGCTTTCCCCAGCTTTTCCCTGTCACCGATGACTGTGAGGCTAGGGCTGCTTGGAGAGGGAGGCGCAGAGACAAACCATCATTTCCCGAACTTGTTGGGAAAGATAAGACCGGCCTGCAATGGTCAAGCTCCCAGGTCATTAACGTGCTAAGCTGAATGAAGACTGTGACTTTCAGCCCTTGAAAACCAGCACTTCTCCCAGATGACTTTCAGAATGACAGACAAAAGGCTCTGATATATTCGATGGTGGTGCACTTCTGCATCTGTTTTCTAAAAGTATGAGTCTTATGGAAACTATGGCTGGATGTATGGCCAGTGAAGAGAAGAGCCTGACATAGAAAATGTATTTCAATGAGACAGAAAATAAAGAAGCCTCCTCAAATACTCATTTTGCCCCCACAAAGAATTCTCACCACTGTCCTCTAAGAACGTGGCAAGGTAGACTGAGAAAGAACGCACGATGAATTCTTTTCTAGTCTGGTGAATGGATTTGCAGTTACATTTAAATGTCAAACACACTGGGCTCTAGACCCTCCTCCACCTTATTTATACCATTAGATGATAAAATTTCAATTGCATTAAATGCTTTGAGCTTTAGGGAGATAGCAAGTGCATACCTTCAAGCAAATCAGAATTCTGCTGAGTAAATGCATATATTTCAGAAGAGAAACTGTATTGAAAAGAAAGACTGGAAATGCCCATCATTTATTTTTTTAAACTCAATATTGATGTTATTCATCCAAAGCTCTACATTGAGAAACCAAACCCAGGGTCTCAGTCAGGAGCATCCTCAGTGATTGCAAAGACTGTATCAGCCTGACCTGTCTCTGTTTACGCAGGAAGTAAGTGTGCCTGTCAGAGGAAGTGCAGTCTCCTCAGCCTCCACACCTGCTCTGCCTGCTGGCCACTGCTGGCTGAGATTCCCAAGCCTCCCACAATTGTGTACATAGCCTTCCAAAATGGTCCTTTTCTGCTTAAGTTAGTGACATCTAGTTTCTGTTGCTTGCATATGAAAAATTCAGGCAGAAATACCCCTTTGCACCCAAGGACACAGGCTCAAGACGTTTCTATGAAATGGCAAAGACTGAACATTCACTGGTAATAGAGCACCCAGTAGAGAGCAATGCGGTGCTGTTTTGCTTTCCTGCATAGGGTAACTTCCAAGAATTCTCCAACACAGATACTTTTCTGTTTTTAAGGCACCTGCACTGAACAGGGGATGCTCTTGTGGAAATGCTGTGTTCACTTCACCCCCTTGCTGTTCATGGCTTGGAGCAGTGACTGTGATGCCCGTATCTTAGCACTCCCTTGATTACAGGCATGAGTCCAAACACCAACCCATGCCATGCTTGAGGTCAAGCTTGTCCACCATTTTGAATTGGGCTGAATATATACAGAATCTAGATTGATCAGGCAATAGTACATTATTATTACCTCTTTCTAAGTACCCAGCCATGACCGAGAAGTGAATCAATTTAGAAACATTATAAACAAAAGCCACCAGTGGCTCTTTCTGAATGAAAATTTGCCAACTCTACCTTCTTCTGACACCGACACCTTCAAGACACAATACTGCAGATCAGAACTATGTAGCAGGGGGGTCACCGCAAACATGGTTGCTTCTGGGAGCCCTGCGCCATCACAGCTTCATCTTCAGGATGCAAAGAGGCTAGTCCCCTCCCATCCTCCTGGCTCTTCCTCAGCAGAGATGAGCACTGTTGCTAGAGCTATATCCCTGCACCTGTATGCCTGCAGAGGAAGGAATTAAGAGGTAATCTTAAAGCAAAGTAACAGAGACGGAAGCCTTGAGTGTGCTCCTTCACTTATCACAATATCTTCTTTTTCTTTAAGCAAGCCAAAGGAAAAAATGCCATAGCCAGTAAGGAAAAACCTACTTTGAATCTCCAAGAGGCTTCCAGGAAAACTAGCCTCCCTAAAGTAAGGCTTCAAGCAAAGCTTTATTTGACTTCCTGGGAGATTGTTTCTCTGCAGAGGGATTCTCATAAGTTATAAGCCACTTCTCTGAAAAAGCTGCTGCTGTCTGTGACCTCCATGAGTAATAAGTTACACTTTGAAGAAACACCTTGAGCCCCACAAGCTAAGACATCATCCCTTGAGAGCCTTTGCTTGCTAGACTTGGAGACATTCTGGGAAAGTGGCGTCTGCATGAGTAAATGTCTTCTGGGCTCAGAAAGGTTTTCTTCCATAGAACTATGAGAACTTTTGCCTCCTATACAACTTAATTTCATCACAAAATTTTGCAGATGTCTAAACTCAACAAACTGCATACATAAAATTTTATATATATATATATATATATATATATATATATATATATATAATCAGCTGCACTTCTGTAAAACTGTTTTAAAAGTCAACACTAAGAGAAAGTTCTCACACAAACTCTGTCTTTCCATTCCAAAGGTTATTCCATGTCACCTTGCTCAGCTGGGTAGTAATAACTGTAAACCACACTCCCCAAATCCCTTCTTATCCTCTAGGATCACTCAAAACAACTGAAACCACATAAATACAACATAAAGTGGCCAAGGGTCTTCTGTCTTAAAGACACAACAGACCTCCAAGAGACATCAAGATGTATGTCTCCACTCTGAAAGACCCTGAGCCAAAATCTTTCTTCTCAAAACCCCTGGGAGCCTGAAAAGCTAGAACAGGGCATGACTAAAATATTCCATTTCTATTCCTTGCTCTTCTGGTATTTTTTTCCTCAACATTAAATTCACAACCTACCTCATTAAGTTCGAGGAATACTCAAACACTCGTCATACATGAATAATTTACCTGTCCTTTCTTTCTTATGGTTTTTACATGAAATCATTGACACCACACTGCCCTGACTAAATCTGGTTCTTCACTTGCCCCTCACATTGCCTCCTTGCAGCCCCACCCACAGGCTCTGAACTTTCAGGAGTCCCCTGCCTTCCTGTTTCCTGGAAGTAGGCGCACCAGTAACTTAAGAGCTTCCTCACAATCCCAGCTCTGGGGAAGCAATGGGAGGCACTGGGGAGCAGAGGGTACTGGTTTCTCCACTCTGTAGACTCAAGGCATGACTGCTCTGTCCCTGTGCCTTGGCCATTTCTGCTGCCGCTCACCGGTGGGTATTTTAAGCCCTACTGGTCCTTTAACTGACTGAGAGGGCTAAAAAACATCCCATTATCAAACTGTCCCCAGTTCACGTTTTTTGAGAAAAACATCTGCTCCTTGCTAGCCTGGTTCCATTCACAAACTGGGCTTACCTGGTAGCAAGAATATAACTTCACTCCCTTTTGGGGTAGCAAGTGGAGTGTGTGTGTGTGTGTGTGTGTGTGCGCGCGCGCGCACGTGCGCGCGCGCGGACTGGAAAAAGACACCAGAGTCAGTGCCCAGAGACTCCCTGAACAACAGCCATTTCTCCAGCTTTCCAATTCCCAGAAAAAAAAACTCTGCCTGGTGTAGGATGTAGAACCAGGCAGGGAGCCTTGAGAAAGGGTCATACCTGAGCTGAGTGTGTAAATAACCAGCAGGGATTGGCCGGGGACATCAGGGACAGTGCAAACAGAGGCACAAAGGTGAGAGGGCTGCTGCCCGTGGTCCTCGGGCCACTCCCATGTTAACGTCACCCACCTGGCAGTCCAAGCCACAGAAGGAAACAAAGCAAGTCTTTCTCTGAGAACATGGACGGGAAGAGCGGGTCTGCCTGAAGTGGATCCTCCACTAAGTGAGACACCCCACAGCTATCCTTACACATGCCTCAGCCTCTCCCGGGAGCCTCTGGCTTCCTCCGGCTCCACAGACAGCCGGAAAAGAAACTGATAAAGTTCTGCCTGCAAGGAAGATCATTTCTCCTCCGCTATTTCCAGGCTCTTCCCCTCCCCTCTAATTCCCCTGGACAATGCTGGCTGACAGCCCTCTGATATGGAAGAGTGAGCGGAGACTGGCCAGGCAGGGAAGGAAGAAAGGCCGGAAGCCTGCCAGGAGCACACTTCCATATATCAGTATGAGCTCAAGATAAATAATCCCAGCCAGCCCGTGCAGCTATCAAACCAAAGGGCATGTTGCAGGTAGCAAGATAAATCGTTCCTGTCAAGGATGTCTTTGTTTGTCCCCGACAGCCTCTCACTATATCTCCCTCTCCTGACAAAGCGACTCCAGGAACAGGATTCTAACATGCATTGCCCTCTGGAAATGATAGTGCTAAAGGGAGAGAAAAATGAGCCTGAGATCCGGGGTCCATAAGCCGATACAATGCGATCGGCGGTGGGACTACTCACTAAACACAGCTTAGAAGCAAAATCCATCGGAAACAATAGCTGTGTGTTATTTTCGTTCACCCAGACTCATCCCAGCTAGGCAGGCCTGCAAATATGACTCGCTAGCGCTCCATCAACGGGTTCATATCGTGACTCTTACCCAGATGGACCTTTGTAGATCCAGTCCATCACAGGTGCCCCGATCATGAGGAGTGCGCACAGCGGAAGGTCAGGTTCTTCATCTAAACGTAGAAACAGTCCCTGATAGCTCTCCCAGAGTGTCAGGAAGAGACAAACCTTTATTTGTGGTAATATTTACAGCTGCATCTGTCCCAACTTTTCCTAGTTCAGCAATACAGCACTTGCCGAGTACACACCAGGCCCTGGGTTTGATTCCTAGAACCAAGTGCATGTGCATACATATGTATGTACAACACACACACACACACACACACACACACACACACACAATTTCATTCTATCAGTTCTGTTCCTCTAGAGAAACCTGACTAATACACTCATCAACATGGTTAGCCTGGGAAAGGGGTTAAGAGTTTCAGTTTGCGCCCTGATTCTATCACTTACCATGTAACTTTGACAATTATTTTATTTTTAATTTCCATTTCCTATCATTAAAATGCAAGTGGTAGCTTTGTCAAGATGATACATTTATACAGGATGTAGAGCAGCACTGTTGTATCAAAACACTGACCAAAAGCCACCTGGGGAGAAAAGGGCTGCTGTTAGTTTCTAGGTCCCAGTCCCCGACTGAGGACAGTCAGGGCAGGGACTCAGGAACTGAAACAGAGGGCATGTGGGAACACTGCTCATAGGCCAGCTCCTCATGGCTTTCTCAGCCTGCTTTTTTAGACAACCCAGGATCACGTGCCCAGGGGTGGCATGGCCCACAGTGGGCTGAGCCATGCCTCAGTGCCCACAAGCAAATCTGGTGGAGGCATTTCCTCAGCTGAGGTTCCACTGCCTAGATGACTCCAGCCTGTGTCAAGGGGACAACAGGAAAACTAACCGGCACAAACATCCACAAAGTAGTGAGTGCTACAGTTTCTGAAATCTGCAAAAACCCAGTCAAGCACTCTGTCACCGCACATCCAGTGGTGGCCTCACATTGCCAGTGCTTATCATCCAGGAGTCTCCCTGTGCACCTGGCTGTGCCCATCTCTGCCGCTTCCATCAGGCTCTGTAACGAGGACTCTAGGGAATACTACACAGTTGGATTCAGATGCTCGGACAGTTCTTTGCCTAAGAACCAATACCTACTTATCCATAAGGGCTTCTCTCACACCGCTCTTCCTCCTGGAGACTGATCTGAACAATCAAATCTCCCTCTTCCACACTCCTACAGTCCGGTGCATTTGCTCTACTCAGAATATGCTAATTTCAATGAAAATGGCCTCCAGAGGCTCACATGCTTGAATAATTGGTCCCCAGTTGGTGGAACTGTCTGGGAAGGATTAGGGGGAGTGGCCTTGCTAGAGGAGATATGCCCCTGGGGTCAGGCTTTGAGGTTTAAAAGACTCCATTCCCAGTGTGCCCTCTCTGCCTCCTACTTATGGAGTAAGATGTGGGTTCTCAGCTGTTCTTGCCAAATACCTTTGATCCACAATCATGTACACAATCTAAACCTCTGGAATTGTAAGCCTAGTTAAATGCTTTCTTTTACAAGTTAGTCATGAGTCTTTTGTCACAGCAGTAGAAAACTAACTAATACACATTCTGTTTTAAACTTTTTAAGATTTATTTAATTTTGTATATATCAATGTTTTTCCTGCATGTATGTATATGTACCACACAAGTGCCTGGTGTCCTTGGAGGTCAGAAGAAAGCACTGGATCTCTTGGAACTGGAATTAGGATTGGAGGGCTCTGTAGCACTCTGCACAGGTCCAGCCGCTGGCCAGGGACAATGGTGAGCTATCATCTGTACACTGGGAATCGAACCCGGTCCTCTGAAAGAGCAGCAGGTGCTCTAAACCACTGAGCCACATCTCCAGCCCCATTGTCCACTCTTTCACTCATCTAGTCAGTACAAAGTTTTCATGGAAAGTGCTGTGCTGGACGCTGAGTCTGGACATTCTGAAAAGAAACTCCTGGGAGGCCATGATGTGGTGAGAGGAATACTGAATGACTCATCTATGTTTCTGGTCCAAGAGCAGATCAGAAACCTTGCAGATTGATAACTAATCCTGCATCCAATCTGTGCAAAGAGATATGAGGGGTTAACCTGTCTCACTCTGGACCCAGCTGACTGGAGTCTCCTTTAAACTACTTTATCTGCAGGCAGGATAGACACACAGGACACAGCCCTGTTGTCCCTGGCCTGTCCCTGGACCTGTGCAGAGTGCCAGAGAGCCCTTCCCAGGAGACAGTGAAGAGGACAGTGCCCCAGACTGAGAGAGGCCAAGGACCAAAGAGAAGTTCAACAAAAGAGAGTAAGTTTTCCATGTTGTAGGAAACAGTACCACACTGACTCTTCCGTCACCATCAAACCTGCAACTTGGCAAATTTCCATTCATTCACTGAAGCATGACAGTGCTTCGGCACAACGGTGCCTCGGGTCCTTCCCACAGACGGTGGTGACACCAGCGCTGATTTATCTTTCTGTGAAGATCATCATTTTCAAGTTACCCAGCAGAAGCCCCGGTGATGAGTCAATATGGCTGTCATCTGATTTGTTAGGAGAAATAGCATGTGCGGTGTTGAATTTGTAGATTCACAAAAATTTAAAACAGGGAAAAATTAAATGTAAGAGAACAACTTTAATTTGTCTTGAATTTTGTGAAGGAATGAGGGTGAAAGTAGAGTTGAAGGATGGGCACAGGTGGAGGTGTTGGTGAAGGGCACAGGCAGAGGTGTTGGTGAAGGGCACAGGCAGAGGTGTTGGTGTCACTGAAGGGCACAGGCAGAGGTGTTGGTGTCACTGAAGGGCACAGGCGGAGGTGTTGGTGTCACTGAAGGGCACAGGCGGAGGTGTTGGTGAAGGGCACAGGCGGAGGTGTTGGTGAAGGGCACAGGCGGAGGTGTTGGTGAAGGGCACAGGTGGAGGTGTTGGTGAAGGGCACAGGCTGAGGTGTTGGCTTTGCTGTTGTGTTTGGCCAGAACCCAGAGAAGAGAAACCACCAAAGATGGGCAGAAGCAAATCAGGGAACAATGGGGTACTCTTACAGAGAAATCTGTGGGTTTTAAATCAGATAATCTGGATTTTGGTCTTGTTTCTTTTACTTAAGTGGTTTTAAGGATCATTTAACCTCAGTTTCCAACAACAAATGGGAATAATATTAATTCCTGTTTGACATGATCAAATCAGTAACAGACACGTAAGCCTTTAGCAGGGGGCCTGGTGTGCAGTGCGATGTGATAACTGTTTTGTTTGTGCTTTTCAAGTTGGAACAAAGTAAATCACTAACCCCATGACTGGCTTAGAGTTTCTGATATGAGCTTTGATAAACTACGCCAGTCATGAGACTTTTCTGTCACTTTCAAAAACAATAATCATGAGGACAGCTTTTACAATGAGCATTTATAATGCAGAAGCCAAGCACTGTGTGTGTTGTATACACGTTTATTCTCCATATTTTTCCTTTTAAAGATTTAATCTGTTTTAAATTTTTTGAGAATTTCATATGCAAGTTTGTATATTGACATTTCTGCCTCTCCTTCTCTTCCCACCAATTTCTCTCATGGCATCATTACCCTCTCCTGAATTTATGACCTCTTTATAATTACTGTTGCTATACATTTTGTGTGTGTGTGTGTGTGTGTGTGTGTGTTATATAATCTGCAGATTCCATTAGTGATGCATATATATGGATATACTATATATATGTGTGTGTTGTATATAATCTGCAGATTCCATTAGTGATGCATATATATGTATATACATATATGTGTTGTATATAATCTACAATTTCCATTAGTGGTATATATATATATGTGTATATACATATATGTGTCATATATAATCCACAGATTCTATTAGTGGTGCATATATATGGATATACTATATATATGTGTGTGTTGTATATAATCTACAGATTCCATTAGTGATGCATGTATATGTATGTATAGGTGTATGTATATATGGTCTAGGATAACTAGGAGGAAAGACCAGCACAAAGTGACACAGTTTAGACTGAGGCAAAGAGAAGCAGGCAGAACTGAAAGCCAGTGTCCAGAGCTCAGAGACAGGCTCACTCCGGTGTGGCCAGGATGAGCCATACACGTGGGCTGCATGCTCACGCAACCCACTGCTGTCCCCATGCACTGCATGAAACACCTGCTAAAGACACAGGTAAGGGTTTCCACAGCATGCTCAAAAGTGATTCTCCTGAGCTACACTCTACAGAAGACTTAGAAGTTAGTCAACATAAATTTAAACACATTGCAGAGATGGTCCCTGTTAGTGGATAGCTGCTGGGGTCACTGTTGAGGTTTTTTTTCTCCCCCAGCTATGATTCTGGAGGAGGGTTTCTATGGACCACAAACCATCCTCAGCAACAATGACATAAATTCTCCTCCAAGAGGCAGAACCACAGGTTTCCAAGTTCTTGAGGGGAGACAGGAGCCATTGGTATAAGAGGTCCATCAGAAAGGCCCCCTCTTTCTGTCAGGTGGTGGTGGCACATACCTTTAATCCCAGCACTGAGGAGGCAGAGGCAGGCAGATCTCTGTGAGTTCGAGGCTAGCCTGGTCTATAGAGCAAGATCCATGACAGACACCAAAACTACACAGAGAAACCCTGTCTCAAAACAAGAAAGAAAGAAAGAAAGAAAGAAAGAAAGAAAGAAAGAAAGAAAGAAGGGAGGGAGGGAGGGAGGGAGGGAGGGAGGGAGGGAGGGAGGGAGGGAGGAAGGAAGGAAGGAAGGAAGGAAGGCCCGCCTTTATCAGTCAGACCTTTCTCCTGCCACACTTGAGAGCACCTCCCATCCTCCTCCCCAAACTCCTGTCAGGAAGCCTCACTGCAAAGATGAGGAAATGAATCTAAAAACCGCATGGAAAACACCATGACAGTCAAGCATGAGGCTAAGCCCTACAGGCTGTCCTACATTCAACAAAACACAAGACAGCAAATAGAATTACTTTGGCATACTACATCTGCAGCACATTGCAATTGCTTCTCTGTGAACACCACATCCATGGAGAACTGTACAGACACAGCTTTTCTAGCCTGGGCACCTGCCGCAAAGACACTAGAAAATGTAGTTTATAAAGTGTAGGTTCATAAAGGATCTGAGAGCTGAACAATTAAACCTCCCTATGCCTCTGGGGACATCCCACTTTATGTCAACAAATGTTATGTCATCTCTAGCCACACCAATTTCCATTTAAGAGCTTCCAATTATTCGTGTGGCTAGGGGGTGAATTCCGGTTTCCTGGCTGACGGTTTCATTACCTCGTCCCTCACTCCTCTTCTCCCATCCACACACCCCACCCAGCCTGAAGAAAAAGACATGGTAGCTTTTCCTGTGAGCGGAAAATAATCTTAAGCAAGCCACATCAACTTTCAGTCCTACAAAGCTGGGTGCTATTTTCCATGGCTCCAAATGGCCTCTTCCGCACCATAGGAAAGAAACATATTTTGTTTTCGAACACATCATTGTTTCCCTGCAGGTAATAAAAAGTATTTTCGGTTGGTCACCAGTTGTCCTATGTGGCTGCAGGTTCTTCCTTAATGTCTCCCCACCAGGGCATTGCAGCCTTGCATGGGGAGAAGGAGATGACAGCGAAGTGTATAGGAAATAATCAAAGGAAGCTAAAGATGGAATCTACTCTGCAATCTCATGCATCACTACTGCAGGCAGACTCTGCAGTTGCTGGGGTCCCTGCATTACAAAGAGGCAGCTGTGTCAGTCTGAGAATTAGACAGATTATGCAACTAGCTTCCCAGGCACCTGACGTGCACAAATTAACATCTCATTCCCCGCGGTCAGTGCAGTGGCTTGGAGACATGATTGATCGAACGACTGGCCTCTCTGAAGGATGTGTTGATAGTTCTCCTCTAGCATTCTCCACTTTGTGGTCTCAGCTTCTCACCACTCACAAATATTAGGGCTTGAGAATTGGGAGCATCAGACCGTATCAGGCATTCGGCTGGGTGGTTCCTTCACTTCCGTCAAGGAGGCACCAATTAACTGACAAGTAAGGCTGGTGATTGCACTCCAGAGCATCAGAAGCCATATCCTGTCCAGTTACCAGCCTTCCTCGCCCTTGAGGGTTCTGTTTAGTTTTCTGTGTAAACTTTTATGTGTCAGTACATAGCACCCTTGGTCCGCAGGCAGGATCAAGCTTGAGTCCATTTGGCTCATTCCCCTAAAATAACTTCCTGGTTTGATTCTTTGTATAGCATCATCCTTCAACCAACCACAATGGCCAAGACCTTGCCTGGTTCTGAAAGCTTGACATCTTATTATGGGCTTGTCCTAGAAGGAGCCTACTAAGGTATGTGGTGGATAAGGGAGGGCTTGCTCTAGGAACCCTCAGAGGGGCCATCTTTACCTACTTTTCCCAAGTCTTTCCACATATGGGCAGCAGCCTGAGTAGCGTCACAACCAAACTCCATGCTGTGTTCTCCCAAAGGTTAAAGTAGGGCGGGGGGGGGGGGGGGGGACGGAGAGAGGGGGAAAATGTGTGTTAGTGCAAAATGTTTTCCTTTTATGGAAGAGTAGCAAGAGGAAGAGCTCAAATAATTCTTACTGCGCTTCTGGCTGATCAAAAATGATAGATTATTTTATGAGAAATTAAATAATTCCTAAACAAGAGAAGTCTTTGTGCCTTTTCTTCTAATGAGAGCAGAGGTAGGGTAAAATAATAGGGGGCGGGGGAAACACTGTTTGTCCAGAGTGGAATAACACTAGATAAATGTTCTATGGGAATGGCTGGGACATGCTCGCCCATTTAGCAAATACACAGTTAGCCATTGCTTTGTCCTGGACACTGAAGGAGTGTATTTAGTGGCATGAAGAAGGGGGTTGCCTGAAGCTACCACTCAGGATGGCCAACCACATGTAGATCAAGAAAAGGGAGCCAAGATGCTGGAGAGAAGTGAGTGATCTTAAGAAACAGGGAGTGGGGATGCCTGGAGGGTAAAGGTAGGAAGCAAAGACAAGTGTATGCAAGTGTGTGAAGGGCTGCTGAAGAGGTCAGACTATGTCTGTGTGGCCCTTAACTTGGGACCCACAGGTGGGTTTGGTGAGGAGGCAGAGTTGGGTTTCAATCGAAATAGGACCCTTGGCGCCATTATTCCTAAAGCCTTAGTACTGATTTTTTTTTCATCACTGCAAGTGTTTAAGAAAAAATGAACAGATACTTAGGTGCGTGTTAAAGTGGAAAAGTGGAAATTTAAAAAACCCAAAAAAGGCTGAGCAAGTGAAAGTTCCCTGTGGTTCTGGAAGGTTCCAGAAGAAGGAATCCTTGTACTTTTCCTTCTCTAGCAAACATTAAACTTGTTTAGTTTTAATAATTAATCATGCAAATTGTTTGACTTTTGCTGTACCCTAACACTTGCCAAGTGTTTTGTAGCTAGAGTTTTCCTGCCGTGCCCACAGTCAGGACAAATCTCCGCCACCCGCCAGTCTCCAGCTCCCAAGTCCCGCCAGTCTCCGAGCCCATTTATAAAATAAACACACAGACGCTTACATTATTTAAACTGCTTGGCCATTAGCTCAGGCCTATCATTGTCTAGCTCTTACTCTTATATTTAGCCCATTTCTAATAATCTCTACTTTGCCACGTGGCTCGTGGGTTACCGGTACCTTACATCTTCCTTCTCCTGGCCGCGGCTCCAGCCAGTCTCCCCTCTACCTTCCTGTTCCCTCAATTCTCCTCTCTGTTAGTCCCGCCTATACTTCCTGTCTGGCTACCGGCCAATCAGCGCTTTATTGATACAGAGTGATATCCACAGCATGTTTGATTGAGGCTCTCTGTTTATTTCATTTTATAAATAAGAAAACTGATAACATTTGAATTAAATAAAACAAGAATTAAAAGCAGGTTCACTGCCTGATGATGTCTCATTTCCTGAACTCCAGGTGAATACAGATGCTCACTGTGTCTGTCCGTCTACCTAACTGGAAGGCAGCAACAGAATTATAAAAGGAAAAATATTAAAATTAGAATAACGAGACTCTGTCTTTCTACTTCAGATCTCAAACTTACTTAAGAATAACAAAAACAGCTTAAGCTAAGGAATTTTTCAGTTGGCTTCTGGATTTTCTTTAACCTTCTGAGCATTATATAATTACAACTCAAATTGGCATCAGATAAACCACATTTTCCAGCGTCCCTCTCCTTCCTACTCTACCATGTCCATTCCCCAAGCCATTCTGGGTAGTAAAAATTGAAAGCAAACAACAGCCAAGTTTCAATATAATCAAAGCCACCAGCCTTCTCAAGCTGCCCTCTGTCTTTGTATTCTCCCTTGACGACTCACCCAACCCCCTCCAATGCCTGTGTGCACACACAAAGACACGTGGAAACATATGCATTCCTCTGGAAAATTCACTGCCCAGCGTCCACAGGCCTTGAGTCCTGGCAAGTTATATAGTATCAGAAAATCTGTATCTATTCCAGTAACTATGAGAAAGAACTTCGCTGGGAATTCAGTGAGATGACCACCCAGAATCAGAATAACACTTATTCAAGACATTTAAAGCCCACCAGACAAAACTCCCAAGATTGTGATGTAAAGATCGATTCTCCTCCAGCAAAGAAATGGACTAGGTGATTTAATGTGCCTTTCCCATTGCTAATTTCTATGATCTGGAGATTAATTTACATACAGATATAATTTATTTGAAAAATGTCTCAAGAAAAGAACTTGGCTGCTATTTCAATAGGTGCCAGGGTGTGAAAAATTATTGTCATAATTATAGTAACTGGAATTGAGCTTGTAAAAATATTTTTGCAGAATATTAAACAGTTCCACAGTGACTAGGACCACACAGAGACGTGCGCACAGACACACACACACACACACACACACATTCACACACACCATAATAAGATCCCATTTATCATTCATGTATAGTCTTCCTAGACTAAAAAATGTGTACAAAATGCTGTTGGGTTAGAATGAACTTAGAATAGTTCAGGCCAATTATCATAGCTAAAGAAGAGACGGGACAGGCACAGCTTTCTGTGTTAGCCAGCTGTCTGCAGCTGTGACAAAATGCCTGAGAAAACAGCTTAAAGCAGGAAGGATTTACTTGGACTCCTGATCTCCAAGGGTCCAGCCCACAGCTCCATTGTTACAGGCCTGAGGTGAGACAGCTCATGGCAGCAGGGGTGTGGGGCAGAGGAGATTGCTCACCACATGGCAGCCAGGAAGCGTAGACGAACAGGAAGATATGAGGTACATCGTTCAAAGGCAAACCCCCAGCCACTCCCTCTCTAGCTTCCTGAGTGTCCACTGTCTCCTAGTAAAACATTCAGTCATGAATCCATGGGTAGATTTACCCATTGACTAAGTCAGTACCCTCATGATTCAATCAGCTCCTAAAAGCCCCAGTTGTGAAAACAGCATTGAGCACAAAACTTTCAACACACACCCTATTGTGGGGCCACTTCATATATACCATAACTCTGCTTATCACTGGAAGGGGACTGAACGCCGAAACAGATTCTCAAAACCACAGCGCTGAGAACACAGCAGGGTGGGGGTATCTCTTAAGCATTGCATTCTAGAATCCTTGCATGTTCACAGAAAAGGGTTTGCATCATGTTCAGCAACAATTTCTTGATAGTTGGGGTAAAATAAATATTCTAGTTCCAATAAACAAATGATTCAGCGTGCACAGGTTGCCCCGGTGGTGCTAAAAATGGCAACACAGGCAGAAAGCAGAGATGCAGCAGAGCCATGCAGCGTAGCAACCTCATATCTTATTGTTTTTCCATAAAGGAAGTCATACCAAAATGAGTCTATATCCTACTTTCCAAACACCAATCAAAAATGTCGTAACCCATGCACACTTTGTCGTGCATCTCCTATTTATTCTGTATTTTATGAGCATTGTATAAAATCCTTAGTAAAATGTACAGCAGAATCATAACCTTCATGTTAGAGACGAAGAAACTGGGAGTCAGGGAGGTTTATTGTCTTCAGCAGATAATGGTGACAGAATGAAAGCACCACTTAACTCCAAAGCCCAGGCTGTTTCATCTGCACGTCTCAGGATCCATGGGAATGTCTGCAAGAAAGCTGCCCCTATTGAGAAATTGCGGGTGAATCTGGCTTTTTAAGGTTTAGGTTTCTGATTGGACACAGTTTTTCTCTCAAGTCATTTTGCAATTCCAAGCTTAATGTAACAGCCCTAGGAGAGAACGTCACCATCTTGATTTTACAAAATGAAAGACTGATACTGTAATATCTCGGATGCGGACTGCATTTTAACACACTTCAGTGGCCTCAGCTCATAGGTACAGATAAATACAATGAGGATTTCAGACAGCGTGAGAAGCCCCTTGGGTGAACAGGGTATGGAGTCATATCCTAGGACTCTTGAAGTCCATCCTGGAGAGATTGTAAAGCTTCCCAGCTCTTGGTCCTCAAGAGTCTTCCTCACCCAGATGTCCCAGCTGGAGAGCCCCCTGTAGGTAGGTTCTGCCTACCCACTCATGACATCTTTGTGTCACAGTTAACTATTGTCAGCTTATCCAATGACCACAACAGACTTCATCCCAAGGGCAATCAGAGCTGCTTTGAGACACAACCCCCAGAAATCTTCTAAAGCAGCTGCTCACGTCCCAGCATGCAGTAAAAACTCACAGATGCACACCCAGTACCTACAACAAGTGAGGCCTGAGGGAAGCACAGAGCAGGAGGTGGGAACCTTGCCCGGAGACCCTACACTCCAGTTGGGGATTTTAAAAGACAAGCAGTGAGCACAGAATAAGTGACCAGTGGCAGCTCTGGCCTGGGTCCAGCCCAGGGACAAACCTTCTCTTAGGCAGAAGGACTGACAGAATCTGCTCTGAAATAAGATAGCCGTCCTGGGCACACAGCGGGCACACAATGACAATCACTTTCCTTCTTCCCCTCTCTGGCCCAGGACTCCAGGGAGCCACAGGAAGTCATCTTTGCAGCTTCACCTTCCCTCTCGAGGTCTGATAAGGTGACTCCTGTGTCTTTTTGAACACCAGGATTCACTGACAGCCTGGCTCTGTCTTGATAACCTGCCCACAACCCATTACCTTAACAACTGAGTGTTTCAGCTTCGTGCCTTGTTTTTGTCTGTCATGCTCCAAATAGCAAGTGTCACAGTCCAGTAAGTGGCAAGGAGCCTGCCCCATTGATGGGCTTGGCCTGGATACTGCTTTTCCAGATACAGCCTGCTCCGTGATTGTGCATTGCCTAGATCTGTCTGCTCTTTGAGTTACCCAACTAAATCACAAGGATCAACTCACTGATGCTTATTATCTGCCTAGCATAAGTGTGGCTAAGAAGCTCCCAAACCATGTCCAGGTTCTAGGGAACAGATGACATGATCAGCCAGCGACAGCCATCTTTGGGATAGGAGGTGGGCCTAATGCCAGAGAGCTGTATCCTTCGTCCCTGTCTCATGGTCTATTATATCACACTTACCTTCCTCACTGGGTTCTGTGGTGAATTGCCATAGTTACCAGCTTCCCGGCACTTGAACTTGGATCTATCCCTCTATCCCACAGGAGACCAGGGATGGATTCTGATTCAAATCTAAATCTCTGGTTTCAGTATTCTATTGAAAAAACCCTGGGCTTGTCATCATCAAAACTAGTTCAGAGGGAAGGATTCAGAGAACTAGCAATAAGACAATGGTAAAATATCCAGTGCAGGCTGGGAGAAATACATTCACAGATGTGGCATCCTGGAACTTGCAGAAAAAGTGCAAGCATAAGCTGCCTACCATGAGTGACAGAGGCCATCATTCCAATCTGCCCACAACAATGTACATCGGGATTGATCGCTGTTCTCTAGGATGACTAGTTTCTGTCTAGCTCCTCCAAAGGAACTGGATATAGGCTTTTTACTACTGAGTTATTGGCAATCTTCATTAGTGATATTAATCTGCCGTCTAAGTTTAGCAATATAAAAATTCAGGTGTATTTGCAGCCTCAGTTTTCCAGAGGCCTCTCATTCACACGTTTTCCCATTTTGATACTGCCCTCAGCTAATTAAGAACTGTCATTTCCATGCATATTTTACTCCACAGGTTAGCTAGGAAGGTTAATTGTCTACTCTTTTTATTTAGCTTTTCTACCTTAATGAAACAAGATGTCAAGGTGCCGTTAGGTTTGTTTGGTCTATAGATAAACAGTGTTTACCACTGAAAACCTGCAAGAATCGTAAAACAGAGAGCTACATAGATGTTTCTGGAATTTTCTGCCCTGCCTTTTCTTAGCCTTCTTTTCAGTTTATTTTTGGGGGAACAAAGTTTACATACCAGAAAAATCAGTATCTCTCCATTTAGACAGTCCTGAAGTTTAATCCATCACAATGACCCCAAGATATATCCCTATTTGACAAGCCTGTTTCCACTCAGGCTGGATTCCCGGAGTGTGTGTTTCTGCTGTTTGCAAGCCTCTGCCACGTGGAGGGGAGAGCTGCCTTGTCTCTATACCATAAGAGACACTCTATACATAAGAGGCAGAATAAGACCTGCCTATGATTAGAAAGCACATTCAAAACCTTAAAATTTGGGGGCATGTATTTCCCCAAAGCTATTTTGTTACAACATAATGTTATAAACCTGTTAGAATAAACTGGAACCTAACTGCTAGTCATAGTTGGATATTCGTGGTCCAGGGTGGGAAGCCATCATGTATTTGTAAGTAGTTTCTACAAATGTTTTGTTTTTTGATCCATACTGGAGGTTTTGACTTTTGACTTATAAATACTGAGGTTTTCTTTGTCAAAATGAGATCATTCTTAATTAGCATAACTAATGCTAGAAATGAGTTACCATTGGTGAAAGTAATGGTGTCCAGTTGGCAGATTGGGGCACACCCCTACCTGTTCATGGAAACAGTGTAGCAGTATAATGAAGCATGTCCCCATGGCCTCATCTCTAAATATCCTGATGCCACCAAGTGAGTCAGCAGCTTCTGTTTTATAAAAGATTTCGTCTTAATTATGTGTACGCGTATATTTGTGTGTGGGTGTGTGCACATGAGTGCTGGTGCCCTGGGAAGCCAGAGGCAGCAGCTCTCTCTAGAGCTGGAGTTACAGGTGGTTTTGAGTCCCAAGACATGGGTTCTGGGACTCAAACTCAAGTCCTCTGCAAGAGCAGTAGGTGCCCCTCACTGCTGAGCCATCTCTCCAGCCTGTCAGGGGTTCTTGACTTCACAGTCATTCTCTGACACCGGAATACTGCCATACTGCCTCAGAGGCATTACCATTCTGATAAGGCACTGGGAGCACGGAGGCTGGGGAAAGGCTCAGGGGACAGAACTGGAGCTCTGTCCACTCACAGAACAAGCTATGTGATTGTGTTTGATAAGCATCGCATGAGCAGATGTTCTAGCTCATGACCTGCTGTCATTATAACCTGGAACCACAGGTGTGGGTTTGGGGGTCAGTCTGCAATCATCACACCCTGAGTCTGGGGGATGGGTACTGAGATCTACCCCAGGAGCACATCCAGGTTGGTCAGGCCTATTCACAAAAGGCACCCATTTGGGCATGGTGCATGTTGCCAGTCAATTTTATAATCTCTGTTCCCCAAAGTCTACCCTATGCTAGTGGGTTCGATTTAGGAAACAAGATCAATGTTCAGGAGTTACAAAGCACATTGGAAAACAATGTGAAGCAATGATTTTACATGTTATACATTATCACTACTTAATCTGCAACCAAACTTCGAAAACTCTACACATGTGCATGCATGCAACAATACACACACACACACACACACACACACACACACACACACACACACA
>CABHPH010105353.1:0-11400 GCA_902168325.1 Peromyscus nudipes
GCCACCTCCCTGGACTTCATCATCTCAACCTCTGCCCTCTTACTTCACATGAGAAAGATTAGGGAATAGTTCCTTGCACAAACTATCCTCTTTAATGAAGACTGGCACTATGTCAACTCAGAAACAAAAGATAGGCTGTTGGGTTTCCGTTGTTGCTTAAGTTCAAAGCATATGGGAAAAACCTAAGTCAGTGAAAGGCTTTTCTCCTCCTTCAGGTAAAAAAACATCTATTTAGCCAATATTTAATGACACATATTTGATAAACAATGCTATTTTAGATACCCAGGTGCATGCAGTGACATTCAAGAAGAGAAACAAATTTTGCTAAAAGCACAAATTTGTTTCATTCAAAGACCACCACCTCTAAACAGGACCAACCCAAGAGTCAGACGTACTTTGTACTCTGCATTGCACTAGAAACTCTGCGTCACAGTCTTATTAATTCTCTGCAGAAACAGTTAGATACAAAAGATGCCTAAAGTCATGGTGCTTGTAAAAGGTGAAGACAAACTTTAAAATGCCCAAAGCCCTGTGGTAGGCAACACAGACTATATTTAAAAGAAAATTCACACGTACTTAACCAGATTTTACTACATGTGTTCCTAATTGTCCTGTTTTGCATGCTTGGCTGCACACTGTAACCTTTTAAAATACTGGTGCTTAGGTTCCATCTCAGATATTCCTATTTAACTGCTTTGGAATAGAGCCTGGACCATAAGACTTTTAAAAGTCCTTTCACAATGTTCTAATGTGCAACCAAGATTTAAATATAAGATTGCTATAGAGGTTAAGTTTATAACCTATGAAGTCTATGTATGTCTCTTTTTAAAAAGTTTCCTCTGTCCCCACCCCCCACCCCCGGGGTGTGTGTGTGTGTGTGTGTGTGTGTGTGTGTGTGTGTGTGTCTTTTGAGACAGGGCCTCACTATGTATCCCAGGCTACCCATGAACTCACAGAGATCCTCCTGCCTGTTTCTCCAATACTGGGAATCAAGGTATGCACCTCACCTGACTTATTTACATCTATTTCTATCTTTGAAATAATTGTCAGGTGTTTTGTCTATATTTATAACTCAGCTACTCCACTGATTCATTTGAAGGGACTTAAAAGCACCATTAAACTGTCAAAGATTTCACTATTACATTCAGAGTTCAATGTTCACTAATACTTTTAGCACTAGTACACTTTCCAGTTGGACCTTACTTTTCACATTCATCTTATGAAGAGCTGAACTGTGGTTAGTTTTTTATAGTCGATGAACAGAAACCATGTTTACAAATATGTGTATAGCTTCTGTGTATAAGACTAGATTCGAGGGCTGGAGAGATGGCTTAGCAGTTAAAAGCATTCTGCTTTTGTAGAGGACGCCTTTGAATCCCAGCATCTATATAAGGTAGCTTACAACTGCCTGTAACTCTAGCTCTAGGGAATTTGATGCCTCTGGTCTCAAATACATACACCTGTGTGCGTGCGTATGCAAACAGGGGACACACACACTCAAAAATAAATCTTAAAAAAAAAGACTAGATCCAAATGTTATCCTCTCACTCTCCTCATCTCTAAAAAAAAATAAAATAAAAAAACACCAAAACTAAACAAGTAGGAATGTGACAAATTCCTGTTAATCTATGATAGGAGTAATTTATTTACCAACTCAGCGCTTTGTGCCACAGTGGTCAGCAATTTTACAGTTCTCTTCTAGGATGAACTGTAGAAAAAATTGTAGGCCATAGAAAACTGAAGGCAAAGTAATGCTTAATACACGAATGATGTGAACAGAGAGTAATTACATAAAGAAGGTGGGATGTCACAGATACCTAAAATGCAATATATCATCACGGGAAATACTGTTATAGTCCCACTGAGACTGCTAAAAATTAGTAAGGTCAAATGTGGCAAGAATGTGGAATGAAAGGACTTTCATACATTGTTGTTGAGGCTGTTCTTAGGATAACAATGGAAAGAGCCTGGTACTCGGACCCATCACTCAGGAACTCCACTCTCAAGCATTTAATCCTAATAACCAGCGCGTGCTCCCACAAAATGTTCATATTCCTAACATCCCCAAAGTGGCGATACCTCAGACATACATACAAGAGGAAATCTATAGAGTCAAAGTATACTTACTATTCAAGAACTTAAAAATGAACAACTGATAAATACAACATGAATGAATCTCAAAACCAGGCTAAAATGCTTTAACCCAAACTGTACATAGGTGAATGCAGTGTTGTAAGATTTTAAAACAGACAAACTAGTCTACGGTACAAAAAATCAGATGAAATCAGCCTAGGTGTTTGCAACAGATGAATGGATAGAAAAAATACGGGTTTCAGAAAAATGGGTGCAACCAGAAATCATCACATTAAGCAAAACAAACTGTACTCGGAATGACAAACATTATACTTTAGCTGGTGTGTGGGATCTAGACTTAAGGAGGAAGAGGCGAGGTACCAGTAGGAGGAGAAGAAAGGGGGATAATGAGAGGAGAATGGGATCAAAGTGCATAATACATGTGAATGAAAATGTTCGAATACAGCCTACTGTTGTGTATGATGGATTCAAGCTAACAGCTTTTATAATTAGTGCAATGGTTGCCTCTAGAAGAATGGAGTGGAGATTACCTGGGCTCCCACGTGGAAAACTTCCTGGAATGGTGATAATAGTGATCTTGTGAAAGATTAGGTATGTACATTTGTCAAATTCAGCCAATTTACTTAGAATGTATAATTCTTACTTAGAATTCACTGTATAAGAAATTTACTTCAAAAGAAAAAAGAGCCTTGAGCAAATTCTAAGCTCAATTAATAATATGAACTGATACCTCAATTTACCTTGAAACACAAGGCCTTGGATATAAAGTACACAAAGATTTCTTTTTCTTTCTTTCTTTCTTTCTTTCTTTCTTTCTTTCTTTCTTTCTTTCTGTCTTTCTTTTTTATTTTTGGAGACAGGTTTCTCCACGTAGTTTGGGTGCCTGTCCTGGATCTTGCTCTGTAGATCAGGCTGGCCTCGAACTCACAGAGATCCGCATGGCTCTGCCTCCTGAATGCTGGGATTAAAGGCGTGCGTCACCGCCGACTGGCTACATGAAGATTTCTTAAACTCAAAGATAAAAAGACAAGACTTATGATTAAAACAAACAATTGACAGATGGGTGGTGGCAGCGCAAGCCTTTGATTCTCCAATTTGGGAGGCAGAGGCAAACAGATCTCTGTGAGTTCGAGGCCAGCCTGATCTACAGATCCAGTTCCAGGACAGACAGGACTAACAGAGAAATCTTACCTTGAAAAAAAGAAATTGACTAAGATAAACAAATAGCCATTTGTTACAAGGAAACATTTTTAAAAGTGCCCAGTGTCAAGGATCCTTGGGGAGATACCGGTGAAAATGAAAAAGACTTGGAAAAAGTGGAGAGTAGATATAAGTATCTTGAGAGAAGTTCTGGAAGCTTTTTATAAATCTAAAACATACTTTTATCATATGACCCAGCACATCCTCTTGGTATTTTTAACCAAGAGTACTAAAAATATATATTTACAAAAAAAAAAAAAATCAAGCCAGCTTTATTCACAATAGCCCAAATAGGAAACAGCCCAAGTATCTATCAGTCAATAGGATAAACACGTTACTTGATTCAGACAGTGGACTGTTACTAAACAATGAACAGGAATAAACTAGTAAATCCATCACCAGAGCATTAGGTGTAATGCAGTACAGATAACACAAGTGATACACATATTAATGTGGTGAGAAGTAAAACATTTTGATTCCTACAACTTTAAAATGCTTAAAAAATAGGTTAGTGAAGAAGAAAGGTATGGTGTGCATTGCACAAGTTTATCGTACATTTGAAATTTTTCATAATGAAATGTTAGGAAATACAATAGCAGATCAACTTCAGCTTTAGTCAGTGCGGGGTCAAGTCCACTTCACACACAGGCTGGAGAGTTGCATAAATGCTCTGTTTGTGCTTTGGTTTAGAGTGTTCAGAGAGCTGTTGTGCAGGCTTGGAATATTTACATTATCACATTTTAAAAATGTGTGGCATTTCAAAATAATAAAATACTGAGGCCAGGCCAGGAGCTTTATGAAAAGCAGCATTTTTAATGCATCATTCCCATGGTGTTTTCTATATCAGGCCCAAAATGTACAAATTCCCTTTACTAATTAGTTATAGTAAAATGTTTTATTTGTAACTATATCTTTAAATTGTCAGGATAGTCATTCTTCAGAAAAATGAGATTTGGGGTAATTATTTTGAAATTATAACTTACCATGCCACCCCATGCAATTATATATTTTTAGACTGAACTCACAATTCGTGATAACCAATGTTTGGTCTCATTCAAACATTTATTAAGCAAAATAAAGACAAGTTAGGCTTAGTGAAAAGACTGGAGCAAGGGGAAGCCAGCAGAAAGCTATTTTCACAAGCACTGGGTTGTAACACATTTTAATTATTCTATCCAGCAGCAAAAATACTCAAATTTTGGGCAAATCATGTATATTTTTATCTTGGTTCTTGGAAACTGACAGTTGTATTATTTTAAGGTGTATTACTTTTGTTTATGTTGCATTTGTTTAATTCTGTGAAGCTGTGTTACTTTGCCTGTGTAAAACACCTGATGTTCTAGTAAAGAGCTGAACAGCCAGTGGCAAAGCAGGAGAAAGGACAGGCGGGGCTAGCCTATATAGAAGGAGAAAACTGGGAGGAGAAAGTGAGGAGCCAGGGAAGGAAGGGGACTCCAGGGGCCAGCCACCCAGCTACACAGCAAGCCACAAAGTCAGAGTAAGATTTACAGAAGTAAGAGAACAGGAAAAGCCCTGACAGAGGCAAAAGGTAGACAGGATAATTTAAGAAAAGCTGGTTAGAAAACCAAAAAAGACAAGCTAAGGTCGGGCATTCATAAGTAAGAATATGTCTCCATGTGTGGTGGTATTGTGTTCCCCAAAATATTGTACACCCTAATAAACTTATCTGGGGTCAGAGAACAGAACAGCCACTAGATACAGAGGCTAGAAAATGGTGGCACTGAAACCTTTAATCCTAGCCTTCTGGAGGCACGGATCTCTGTGAGTTCAAGGCCACACTGGAAATAACCAGGCGTGGTGACTCACGCCTTTAATCCCAGGAAGTGAGCCTTTAATCCCAGGAAGTGGTGGCAGAAAGCAGAAAGATATATAAGGTGTGAGGACCAGGAACTAGAGCAGGTTAAGCTTTTAGGCTTCTGAGCAACAGTTCAGCTGAGATTCATTCTGGATGAGGACTGAGAGGCTTCCAGTCTGAGGAAACAAGACTAGCTGAGGAATTAGCAAAACCTTCTAAGATTCATGCTACATCCGTGTGTATTTATTTGGGAGCTGCGTGGCAGGTCCCCAAAAAGAGCAAAAACAAAACAACATATGAATAACCTAAAGCCATATGATCTTTATTTTTTAATTTTTATTTATTTATTTTTGTTTTTTTGAGACAGGGTCTCACTATATAGCTCTGGCTGTTCTGGACTATGTAGACCAGGGTGACCTCAAATTCCAGAGATATGCCTGCCTTTGCCTCCTAAATCCTGGGATTAAAGGCATGTGCCACCATGCCAGGCCTAGAGTCATATGACTTATTGCTGAAACAGGTGGGGGTTTTTTTGTTTGTTTGTTTTGGTCCTTATTTTGAGCCCAAGCTGGCCTGGAAATTGTGATCCTTGGCCTCCTGGGTACAGAAATAAGAGTAACCATGCCCATCTTGAAATAGTTTTAAGTTTCTTCTAATAAGCACTCATTTGAAAGTTGGGTCCATGATGTAAGAAAACTATTAGTGAGCAGTAAGCAAAACCCCTGGACTTAACAGCCCTATTTATTTACTGTGACAAATGCCATTCTGTGCACTTTTGAGAACAACCTGCAGATATGTTAGATATTTTGTAATATATATAAATTTAAATAGAACTCACTTTTAAAATATGAAATTAAATTTGATCAAATATTCAGCTGTATATTAAAAAACTGGACACAAGGGCTGGAGAGATGGCTCAGCTGTTAAGAGTACTGGCTGCTCTGCTTCCAAGCCCCAACATGGAAGCTCACTACCATTAGTAATTCCAGTCTGAGGGAATCCATTGCATTCTTCAGGCCTCCATGGGCATCAGGCACACACACAGGACACAGACATCCATACAGACAAAACACCCATACACCTAAAATAAAAATAATAAAAACATTTTAAAAACTGAACACAGATAAAACAGAACAGACTAGATTTCATGAGCCCACATTGGCAAGTCTTTATCTATATACATCTGTTCACAGAACTCTCTCATTAACTTATACACATACAACCACACACTACACAGGACAAGGATTTATGAAAGTACCATGATTACTGGGAATGCTGAGCTAAGAACAAAGAATTCTGGCCTTGAAACAGATCAAACCATCCGAACCTCTCCTAAACTCCTGCAGTTCTAAGACACCATTCAAAGTACTTTCCCCTCTTAAGACTAAATGCCTGAGGGGAACCTTTAAATTATGCCCAGTTGATGGCTGCACACCTACAGTATTACTTCATCCCAAAAGGCATTTTAATAAAATGGCCAACAAAGCAGAAAAACCTTGTAGGCAGTTCCAACATATGATTGTTTTGAAAATATCGATGGTAGGCTTTTTGTTTTTTGTTTTTTGAGACAGGTCTTACTGTGTAGTTCCAGGTAGTCTAAAACTCACTAAATAGACCAGGCTGGCCTGGACTCACAGAGATCCATCTGCTGCTGCCTCCCGAGTGCTGGGATTAAAGACCTGCACAACCACACCTGGCCTTATTGTGCGTAGTCTTACTGAAGCATTACAACCATTAGCCAGTGACCAAATAAATTAAAATTTTTCACTTTTGATTAAGGTAAATTTATTAAACACCCTGAGCATAAATTGGCTGGTTTATCCTCAGTTGTAAACTGTGCTCTATTTTATAATCTGTACAACCACAGTATACAATATTCATCCTCCTGTAGAGATGAGGTGAGGAGGAGACATGTAACATACTTCAGTTTTAGAAGACACTGTCTCAGAAATGTAACATGTTTGGATGATAGTCTCCCCTCTTGCCCCCTTTTGCTCCTCTTGCTCCCACTGAACTTTCTTTCCAGTGAGCAACCCCTTCTCGTTTCATGTATTTTTAAAATGACCCACTGAGGTTAATTAGTGTTGCTTGCATGAGCATGGCATGGGTTATTCAGTAGGAGCACAGGCAACCTACCAGTGGCTACACCACTGAAGGAAAGTGACACCTCACCCACTTCTCCAGCAGCTATTAGCTACCAATAACTCCTCAGTTAGGCATCGTATATTTAAAATGGCAGAATTGAAGAACTTATAAAGAAGTGTAAAACTTTCCCCAAATTGTAACTTCTTACCTCAGAGAGAAGAATGTTACATATGTTAGAACATAGATCTGTGTGTGTGTGTGTGTGTGTGTGCACACACGCGTGTGTGCGCGCGCTCCCATGTGTATGTGGAAGCCAGAAAAGGAAATCAGGTGTCTTCTTCTATGTCTGTCTTATTCTCTTGAAACAAGGTCTCTCACTAAACTTGAAGTTCATTGTTTCTGGAGAAGCAGGCTAGCCAGTGAGCCCCAGATCTACCTGCTGCCATCTCCCAATGCTTGGGCTACAGACACATGTAGCCATGCTGGGCCTTTATGTGGGTGCTGGGATTTGAACCCTGATCCTCATGCTTATACAGCAAGCACTCTCATCCATTAAGTAATCTTCCCAGCCCTAGAGCAGTGATTCTTAAGCAAAAACAGTTGCATGAAAGACAAGCCTATTCCCTACTTCTATCCAGAAACAACGGTAGAGAAACACCACCCAACTTTCCCATTGAGTATGGCATTATTTGGAGGGTCAGGCACACATATGAAAGATGATTAACCACTGTTTTAGAATAGTGTTTTGAAAATTATTTCTGGTGAAGGCTATCTTTTTTCTATTCACTGAGACAGGGTCTCCTATAGCCCAGGCCGGCCTCAAGCTCACTATGTAGTGGGTGGAGACGGACCTTAAAGCCCCGATCTTCCTGCCTCCACCTTCCCAGGAATGTGTCACCATGCCAAGTGGAATTTGTTACATTTCCAATTCATTACAAGAAATAACAAAGTGAATTAATAAAAAAATGAAGATACACCAAATACAATTGCCAAGTTTTTTTTTTAATTATGAAATTCAACAGCTATAAGATTGCTCTATCAAGCTACTGTGCAAGCTTCTAAAATTTCAATTTCTTACCTTACTTCCTCAGACAGGCAATAAACAGCTCATGACCCAGCAATGTCTGCATACTACACTCTGAATGGCTACTTTACAGAATGTTGTAAACATCTTACAGAAGATAATGAACAGTTCACTACTTAAATTTAGAGTTACTGCTTTTGCTGGAGCCTGTTAAGTATACTCTCATTCTCCAGTAAAAGACGAATCTACACTTTCCCTATTTATCATATTCAGCAAACCCTTTTATCTATTTGCTACTGAGAGGCTGAATAATAGTTTAAAATATCAAAATGATGGGCTGGAAAGATGGGTCAGTGGTTAAGAGCACTTTGCAGCTTTGCAAGAGTTGGTCTTGCAGAGGAATTCAATTCAATTCCAGTATCCACATGGTGGCTCACAACTATCTGTGACTCCAGTTCCAGGGGATCTGTTTCCCTCTTCTGATCTCTGAAGGCTCCAGGTACACACATAGTGCACATACGTACATGTATGCGAAACATCCATACACAAAATTAAATAAGTAAATCTAAATTTTTTTAAGCTAGGTTTTATCTCACTTAGCATATATGTAGAGAAAGGGTGAGTGAATTACTTTTGTGAAGACTAGGTATCATGCTTGGCAAGTCCTTACTATTTAAACTATGAAAACAGATTTTTATGAAATGTTAGTAGTGGTTAATATTTAATAAATTTTAGCACCGGAAGTCTGAAAGATAACAGATGGAAGACACTACTTCATGGTGGATTCTACCATGTCTGTCTCAGACAAAGAACAATGCATTTATTCTGTATTACCGGAATGCCCACCACATACCAGAAATGGGAAAGAAACAGTACAAGACACTGTCCCCTGCCCCGCAGGAGCTTGAAGTCCTGTTAGCTAAATAACTATATAAAACACAAGAAAAGAGAGACCCAGGAAAGTGTAACACTCCACCATGCTGCTGCTGCTGCTTCAGGAGCCCAAAGCTGGGAGTGCTCGCTGGATGCAATGGCTAGCTAACTGCAGAGCAGCTTCAGTCCTTTTTGGCAGCAGTGTCCAAACATTCAACGAAGTAGGACTGAATGGCTCTGGGAATTCCCGGCTCGGCTCTTAAAAGTCGTCCCTTTAATCCTTGTTGTAACTTCCTGTACAGGGCTGTTGTTTCCTTGATCTAATGTCATTATAGCCCAGGTATAAGTGGATCCGAGACTCACCAACCAAAGAGGTAGCACTGGAAGCTAAGCATACAGAAAGCTGTTTCTCACTGCAGGTTTGATACTTTATCTATGACACTTCGTTTTTCTAATATTATATAGTTGGTAGGTTAAAAATGTGTTTCTACTGATTATGAAGTCTATAGAACGAAAACATGACACTAAACAACATATTGTCAAAACTGTAAACATAGTCTTTAAACATAAGAACAATAAAAACACAATCCCAACAAGATGTCCTTGTTAACTAAATAATCAATCAACCAACCGTTTGTTGTTCGGTGGTGTCAGCTGTTGACCCCAGGGTCTTCCACATGCTATGTTAGTAGTCTATCACTGAGCGGCTTCCCGAGTTCAGGACCATCCCTGTTAATTTACTTCCTACTTCAAAGAACAAATGCTTTTATGAATCACTGCTTTCTTAACTGTCCCCACCCCAAAAAGTCCACTTACAAAGAGATTTACTGAGCCAGGCACAGTGGTATTGAATGCCTGTAATCCAGGAACTCTGGGGGTTGAAGGAGGAGGCTCCCACACTCAAGGCCAACCTGGGCTAAACGGCAAGACTGCCTCAAAACACAAAAAACAAAACAAAACAAAATTAAAAAATAATAAAAAGATAAGAAAAAATTCACTAAGGCTTGGAATGAAATATGAACATGCATGAACTTTACTGATGAACCAATGTACAGTGTCCATTAGCTCAGCAGTACTACATGGTGCTGAACATGAGCACATCATTTGTGTATGTAATAATGAAATACACATTTCTAGGCCAAATTACCTTTAAGAAATGTGGACTCTAGCAAAACAAAGAACATGTAATTGTATTGCCTTCCACTTGTAGTTTTCTCTTGAATGTCAGGCAAAATAATGTCCTAGAGAATAAAAACTGTATTTCTTTAACACCTCTATTATGTCACTCTATAACTACTGTTTAATAAACATTCTGGCAGGCCCAGCCTATGTAAAAATGAAAGCACTACCGCTGGAATCACACAGATCTCCTAGGCCCAGATCACTGCTTCTTAATGATCTGCATGACCTTGCTCAGGCTACTTATCTGATGCCTCAGTTTTTCTGCTAGACAAGAAAGTTAATCTTAGCACAGGAAAAAACAAAAACAAAAAAACCTTGGTGAAAAAATATCAAAACTTCTTTTTTACAGGAAAGAATTAACCTTATCTAATACAGAAGAACATTAATCCTAGCTCCTATTTGCGTTTAGTGTATTCAGTGGAATACAGCATACTGCTAAACTAGAAAAAAAAACCAGTCGTCAGTCTTTTACATGCATCTTAGGATGTTAACTGGCCACTTGTGAAAATAAGTATTTATATGTTTAAATAAGATAATAAATACAAATAATCTCAAAGCAAAATAAATTTTATCTGGATTCGGTTTCTCGTACTCCTTAAGGTAAAAAAAAAAAAACCACACATGTGTATGCACAAGTTTTTACTTAGTGGTGTTTTTCTTGAACTAGCAATATGAAAAATGAATAGCTTTTCATCAGTGAAAGCAAACCTAACTAGTAAGATGGAAGAAATTCAAGTGCCATTTAGCCAAAATCTTAAATCCACCAAATGATTATAAGAGCAACAGATAAATGCTATCAATTGGCTTTAGCTATGGACTTCTCAAGGTCACGAGAAACATAACAAGGATTATCAAATGCAGCAATAAAAACACAAACCAAAAGCTGCCACTGATTGTTTAGGTGAAGAAACTAGAGGCTGGACTGGAGATTTTTTTTTTTTTTTTTTTGATTTTTTTGAGACAGGGTTTCTCTGTGTAGCTTTTTGCCTTTCCTGGAACTCGCTTTGTAGACCAGGCTAGCCTCAAACTCACAGAGATCCACCTGCCCCTGCCTCCCAAGTGCTGGGATTAAAGGCGTGCACCACCACCACCACCACCACCACCACCACCACCACCACCACCACCA
>CABHPH010105354.1:0-37375 GCA_902168325.1 Peromyscus nudipes
TGTGTGTGTGTGTGTGTGTGTGTGTGTGTGTGTGTGTTTGTATGTTGTCCATGTGAGAGAGAAAACTTCATATTTGTTTTTCCAAGTCTCATGTATTTCTTTCAACAAAGTAGCACATTATGAAAACCAGCCTACAAGTATCAGTAGCTTTTCTATATATCGATAACAAACATGCTGATAAAGAAAAGAATCCCATTCACAGCAGCCTTAAAAACACCTTACAAATAATTTAATGAGAGAGGCAGAAGCACTTCTATCATGAAAAGCTTAAAATGCTGGGAAGATTGAAGAAGACACTAGAAGTTGGAAAACTTTTCATGCTCATGGATCAAAAGAACCACTACCATGAAAAGGGGTTTCCATTTTTTATTTCCCTCCCTCTGCTCACAAAGACCTTCCTTTTCCAGGCCTACTCCAGTTCTTTGCAACTTGACCCTGGGCCCTTTTGTTTGTACATCCTGTCTCTTTAAGGCTTCACTGGGCCCACTTCTCTTTCCTGTCTAGTGGGGGTAGCAGCCTGGGGCTTAAAGTATGACATCAGTACCAGCTGCTTCCAGGAGGCTGCAGAATTGTTTACTGGTCTATAAACCTCATTAGCAAGCAGAGAGGAAGCTCCCAGCTGCCTAGTAGATATGAACTGGTGGGTTCACTTGCTTGAGTTGAGGAATGTAGCTGTTTAGACAGCCCTATAGGCAGGCCTTGGAGGGAGGAGGTTATTGTACCCAATGGCATTTGGGATTTCTCCAAAGATATTTTGTTACTGAATTATTACATGCTGTGATGGTTAACATTGTCAGCTTAACACAACATAGAATCACCTGAGAAGATGGTTTCAATGCAGAATTTTCTGCATTGGGTTGGCCTGTGGGTGGTGTCTAAATTAAATTAATTAATGTAAGAATGCAAGAGTTGAGCTGAGCATGCTTGCCTTCATTTCTCTCTGCTTTTGACTGTGGATATGATGTGACTAGCTGAATTTCGTGAGTTGAATTTTCCCCAATAATGGATTCTAAACTGGAATTGTGAGCCAAACAATCATCCCTTTTTGTCCAAAGTTGCTTTTTGTAGACCCCAAAGAAGGAAATGGTTAGGAGCAGACTGCTCTGCATGGAGAGAGCCTAGTGTCTGTTAGGAAGCCCTGTTTTCTTCCGGTGTACTTCCCTGAAACACTGAAACACAGTTTGAAATTCTGGTTTGACTCAATCTTCCACATGAAGATAGGAAAATGAAGTTCAGAGAACAAAAAGAAGCAACTTATCCAAGATGCTCCATTGACAAGCCTAGGAGTCACTTCCTGGTAACTGACTAGGTCTCGGCTTCTGTCACCTCCCATCACTCCTGCCAAAGCAGGTGGAAATGGGAATCTGAGTAGAGTGCTCAGCTTGTGTAACAGCTAGAATAGGCTAATGCCTGAGCGGCATTGTTGGGAGCAGGTGATGAGGCAGCCTTCAGACCAGACCAATACACACGCATACACACACGCATGCAAGCACACAGTTGGGGGTGGGGGAGGAGAGGGACAGGAGCATCAGTTTGTGTGGTTAAACACCTTCTCTTTGTAGGAGTTAAATACCTTTCAGGGTTCAGCCTGAAACTTTCACGTAATTAAACTGAATGTGTTTGGTCCCAGTGGAGCATCTCCTTAAGGAAAATGATGATACATTAGGAAATGTAGGAAATGAAGGAGCTTGGCTTAAAGGGAGAAAGAGCTTTCACCCCCATCCCTTTGTGCTAATAACACAGCTCATATTTTAATAAAGATTCAAGCCCTCCAGCAGATAGCTCATAGGGAAGAAATGCAGATCAATAAACAAATGAAAAATGGCTCATGTTTATTCATAAAGCAATATAAATTAAAGCAACAATGAGATAACATTTTCACCCATCATAATGATGCCCATTTAAAAAGTCCCATACTATCTTTTGTTGATACTGCTGTGAAGAAAAAAGAATTTCCTTGGTGGGTCCTACTTTGTGCAGCCTCTTTGGATGCACTTTTATAATAGTTGGCCAGTACAACTCACAGTCATCAACACACATGCCTTTGAACCTCACAGTGCCACTTCCTGTTCTAAGGGCACATGCAACGAGGAATGCCTAGAAGCACTCAGTCCCACTGTTTTGTAGAAGCAAACAGCTCTGGACACTCATGGGGTTCACAGGTCAGGAGAGAAAGGTAGTGGGCTGAGTTGAAAAGAAATTTGATACTTCTGATGCAGGTGGGGACTCCAGAACATACTGTTCACTTACAAAATAAGTTGGCTAATAGCACACTCCTCAGATATATGATTTCATTTATGTGAGGTCTTTGTACACTGCAAGCACAGAGACACACCTCTAAACCAGAAGTGTTCTGATCTCTTCCTTCCCATTTGCAGAGACATCTGTAGCATGAATCTTAAAAGTTCTTATTAATAAAATCAAACCCGGGCCAGGTATTGGGGTGAACACTGGAAGGTCAGAGAGACAGAACAAGCCACAGCTATCTCACCTCGCTGAATCCTCAGCTGGTCTTGTTTCCTCAGACTGGATGCCCCGAGCCCTCATCCAGAATGGGTCTCAGCTGAACTGCTGCTAGAAGCCTGAAAGCTTAACCAGCCACATGCTTCTCCAGGCCGCTTCTCCAGGCCAAATGCCTGCTTAGGCCAAATGCCTCGAGTTTCTGGTCCTCACGCCTTTATATATCTCTCCGCTCTCTACCACCACTCCCTGGGATTAAAGGTGTGGCTTTCTGGGATTAAAGGCGTTGGTCACCATGCTTGGGTGCATTCTCGAACACATGAATTTCTGCCTCTGGAATGCTAGGATTAAAGGCGTATGCTACCACTGCCTAACCTCTGTTTCATATTGTGGCTGTCCTGTTCTCTGACCCCAGATAAGTTTATTAAGGTACACAATATTTTGGAACACAATACCACCACAGACATCTGTCTAACTTCCATGTGAGAATGCTGTGGCTTCTTCTCTGGGAGCCTATCATTGAAGCATTGGCTTTCTGTAGCCTACTTTGTACACTTGGCCATGGCCATCCTTCCAGACATGGGTATGATGGAAGACTTGGCAGAGATATAGGCCTTTGAAATTTCAAGGTTAGCAAAATAAACAATGGAAGACTTTCAGAGTTTTTGGATTCCAAGTTTAGCAACATTTCAGATGGAAATTATGATATCGCTAAAGTTATGTAAAGGGTAACATGTTAGACATGTACTATGGAATAAATTTAAAGTCATGCAGAGGATTGTGTCTTATCTTCCAGCCATCCTTGGCACCCAATTCAAGAGAAGAAGGTACACAAAGAAAGTAAAATGCTAGTGTTTCTGGATGACCTTAGGGGCCCAGGAATGAGGAACAAAATCTCCCTACTCTTGCTTTGATTCAGGTGTTGGGTTCCTCTGACACCAGGGGGCAGTGCCTCCACATGCACAAGGACCATTGTTCCTGTTCCCAGGAAGCCCCAGTGGGTCAAGTCCAGTTGGCAGCAGAGGTGAACCTGGGCTAGGAACCTTAGTTCAAGTCAATGTGACAAGTCAGTGAGGCTGACTTCTGAGCTCTTCTCTCAATCCAGACCCTGTAGGGAGAGAAGACAATAGCATTGTTCAACCAACACTGAAGTCTTGAGGAGGAAGGGCAGGTCATGGTTGTCAAATAAAATACAGGATATCCATTTACATTTGAATACCGGATTAACATGAAAAATGTTAGAGTAAATAGATTTCAAATGTTGCATGGAACACAATACTGATGCTAATAATGATATTTTTCTTATCTAAATTATTGGTTTGCATGTTTTTATCTGCTCAATCTGGCAACTGGTTGAACAGAAATGTAAGGCTCAGCTTCTGGAGCTTCTAGGTTTTACTGAAGGCACTGGGCATTTTCTCTGCTGCTAAGATGTGTTCCTCCACAAAGCTCAGGTTTCATTGTGGCTGTTCCAAGGGGAGAATTGCTCAGACCCTCAGGAATGCGGTAAGGTCCTACTTATTTCTATCCTGGACAAGTGGGCTGGGGAGGGGGGTGTCACCAAGCCACATTCTCTCTATTAGTCCTGTTTCCTGCCCTTCCTTCCTCCTTTTCTTCCCCCCTTCCCCTTATCTTACTTCTCTCTTCCTCTTACCAGCTGGACTCAGCTGTGGGGGTATTGTGTTCCCCAAAATATTGTATATGCTAATAAACTTATCTGGGGTCAGAGAACAGGACAGCCACAATATTAAACATAGAGGTTAGGCAGTGGTAGCATACGCCTTTAATCCTAGCATTCCAGAGACAGAAATCCCTCTAGATCTCTGTGAGTTCAAGGCCACATTGGAAACGGCCAGGCACGGTGATACACACCTTTAATCCCAGAAAGCCACACCTTTAATCCCAGGGAGTGGTAGTAGAAAGCAGAAAGGTATATAAGGCGTGAGGACCAGAAACTAGAAGCATTTGGCCTGGAGAAACATTTGGCCTGGTTAAGCATTCAGGCTTTTGAGCAGCAGTTCAGCTGAGACCCATTCTGGATGAGGGCTCAGGGCATCCAGTCTGAGGAAACAAGACCAGCTGAGAATCCAGTGAGGTGAGATAGCTGTGGCTTATTCTGTCTCTCTGACCTTCCAGTGTTCACCCCAATACCTGGCTCAGGTTTGATTTTATTAATAAGAACTTTTTAAGAGTCATGCTACACTCAGCTGTGATTGATTCCTTTGACAAATACTCTCCTCTTCCTTCAGTGGCTCTGGAATTTAGAGCCAAGGTTTGACCATTAACAATGACATCAGCCCAAGGTGCTACAAAGGAATATAGCAGACAGGATGCACATGCAGATGCTTATGTATGTAGAAATTCATTTAAACCATTCACTCCTGGGACTGCAGGGAACGTGGCTGGCTGTGAATTTGGGCAATAATTGTTGCTGCAATCCTGGAGCAGGCATTTTCTTCCTCCTGGAAACCTTAATGTTTGCACTTGATTCTTTCAGTAGATTGATTGAGTACTAGCACCTGACTGAGTGGAAGCCCCTTTGTTTAAAGTCCACTAGGAATAACAATCACAGCTGCAGTATACCTTTGCAGACTTACTGAGAGCTGAGTGTTTGATGGACTCACTGGGGATCAGGACCTGACTAAATTGACACATGCAGCTGGTCTAGTCTGTAGGAAAAACGGAGGCAGAGCCAAAACATACATCAGGGTACACAACCCCAGCATATTCCTCTTGCCACTTCCTGCTTTCTGCCCAGGATTCATATCAGAGAAGGCCATCTGCTTTGCTTGGAGACTCTGCATTGGAAGAGGCAGGATGTTCTGTACAGAGAATCTCCTCTGATAGAATGCTGTACCCTAGATTATTGGCCAGCGCTGGGCTTGTAGAAACCATGATAAGTATGTGACTTGTAACTACTTTGGGCACTTATGGATGCTTAGACCTTATGCCAGCCCTTGTCTCTTCCTAGACCATAATGGAGGATGGGTCCTCCTACCCATGAAGAGCGAAATTAAGGGAAGATGAATTAGACCAGCTCCCACAGACAGCACAACTTTGAGCCCTATCTCTTCTCCAAGTTGCTTAAACAGCAGAAGAGAAGGCCATGGGATCCTTAGAAATGAATACCTGTGATGGCAGGACACCCTTCCATTGTCAAAGAAGAGTTAAAAATGTCCATTTTTGAAGATCTAGGGACTGGAAACATTGAGAAAAGCCAAGAACTGTCAGTGATGCCAGGTGAGAATCCCCTAAAATGCCTCTTGGCTATAGTTAATCATGTGGGTCCACTTCTACTTCTACAACATCCCACAACCATTGTGTATGCTGTTCATTTAGTCTGGAAGGTTGTCTGTTTTGCTTTTTTTCAATGTTGACTTCTGCTTTTCTCCTGCCATATTAGCCTGTTTTGGTTTTTAAACAGTCATGAACCATTTGCTTATCTGAATTTACACAGATGGATTATTTTCTTATTTGTATTTCCTATTCTCCCTTATATAGAGATAGTTGGTGTTTGGGATTTCATCTCTTGATCCTTGTTCACTCTACAGAATCCTAGGTCTAGAGCCAGGTCTTCACTAAGCACATACTGACCTGTTGAACAGACAAATAAATAGTCTGGGAGTCGGAAGTGAATGGGTATTGAGTGATTTCTGCTGCCTTCAGTACCCAGCAAATCCTGGTACAGCTTTTAACAGTATTCATAGAAGTCTCTGTTTTTCTTTCTAGAAATGACAGAACGTGGGTCCCGGTCACTGGGGGGATTCCAAAGATGTCCAAGGGCAGAGCAAAAACCTGCTGGATCTGGTTCAAGCCAGTCATTTTGGAATGTGACTGGATCTCGTCTCAAGAAAGGGGTATTGACACATGATGGCTATTTTAGGGTGGGGAGTACTTACTTTTGGTACTCCTGTCTTCCTATGGTAGATCCAGCTCTGGTTATTGGGAAGAGGAAGCATCCATATGCCAAGAAAGCAAATGAAAGCAGGGTAGACCATTGAAAGGTTGGGGCTGTCCTGTGTAATGCTGGGGCTTCAACGCTGGAAATTTGCATGCCTAACAAACATGTTGACCGAAGAATACATCTATAGTTGGTTCTCTGCATTCATAGGTCTTGCATTCATTGACTTAACCAACCATAGATGGATGATAGTATCTGGGGATGGGGGTGGGGTGATTACATCTTTAGAGAACATGTGCAGAATTTTTACTTGCCATGATTCTCTACACAATACAGTATGAGAACTACTTAGATAGAATTTATATTTTATTATGCATTATAAGTAATATAGAAATTATTTCAATTATATAAGAAGATATGCTGGTACTATATTCTAATATTGTGACCTTTTATACAAGGGACTGGAGAATCTGCAGATTTGGGTAACCACAGGGAGGGGGTTGTTCTAGAAACAGTCTCCATGGATACCAAGGGATGAATACACAATTCTTTATAAACCTCCATAATGTTAAATTATGTTTTCTTTTAAATTATTTAAAATCAAATTGAGGGTTTACATTCTTCTTCAGTAGGTAGCTTGGCCTTTCAAGGGATGCCTGCATGTAAAAGTTCTACCAGAGTGCAGAGAAGCCTGTCACTGCATTTCCCTTGACAGAGCATGCAAGGCTAGAAGCTACCAATAGGAACAGTGTGTATGTGGTGGGGTGGTGGTGGTGGTGGTAGTGTAGGAAGATGATATGACATCATGGGATGTAGCTGGAGAGTTTCTTTCCAGGTCCCACAGTCCCACAGCCCACTTATAAAATAATCACTCAGATGCTTATATTACTTATAAACTGTATGGCTGTGGCAGGCTTCTTGCTATCTAGTTCTTCTATCTTAAATTAACCCATTCCTATTAATCTATACCTTGCCACGTGGCTCATGTCTCACTGGCATCTTCACATGTTGCTTGTCATGGCAGTGGCTGGAAGTGTCTCCTGACCCAGCCTTCCTGTTCCCAGAATTCTCTGCTTGTCCCACCTATACTTCCTGCCTGGCCAATCAGCATTTTATTTATACAGAGTGATATCCACAGCACTCCTCTTTTCTTTTATTTCAAAAAGGAAGGTTTTAACTTTCACATAGTAAATTACATATAACAAAACAATTATCAAGCAAGAATTACAGTTACAATATTTAGTCTATTTATAATATCTAGTCTATTTGCATTTGGCAAAATTAAAGAAGATATCCAATCTATCCTATATTTGTGAGTCTAAGGTTTCACATCTACCTTTTCTCTTATCATAACTAAGGAAATTATAACTACCTAGTCTTCAACTACATCAAAGATCTCAGAAAGATATAATATTATCTGAGAAATGGGAGAAGGACCCAAGCAACTTTGAGAGTCTTGCCAGAGTGGATAGAGAGAGGTGGCAGCCTGGACTGTCATCCAAAGTTCTTTTGTAAAGTTGGGGCATCTGTTTTTAGCCCACAGGTCTAGAGTCTCTCAGTCACTTTTCTCTGTGTCCTGTAGAATGTCTGGCAGTATCCTCTGTGAAGCAGGAACCTGAATGACCATTTTGCCAAGCAAAGTTCAGTGGTCACCTTCCTATGGGTCCTGCATGTCCAGGCAAGAACAGTTTCTTGCCCAAATGGCTATTTTTGCCAAGAAGAAGATAAACTCCATAGAGAGTGTCTTTGATGCCCATCCTCCTCTCTGAAGTAAATCAGTGCTACCAGGAGCAGACATGTCTCATTGCCCAGAAAGTCTAAATTTTTACAACATTTAAAATGCCATATTCTGTAGGTCTTTGAAGTGTTTGAAGATTACCTACCTAATTGAATTATATCTATGTATGCCTAGGAAACAACATGACTATAAGTTTGACTACCATAGAAGACTAATTGTTCCATTACAATTTAAGTGAGTTGTATAAACATAACACCTTAAACAAGAGGAGAAATATATGTATAGTAGAACAAAATCAACTCTAAATTTGTATCCATAAACTAAAATCTATACCAATGTAAAACATTTTAAACAAGTTGCTCTTTAAAAGTAGATTCAATAATCTACCCTTTCATCCTATCATATCTATATCATATCCCCTTTTCTTCTTTAGATAGAGATCACATTTATAATCAACCTAATTTAAATAAAAATATTGGTTTTTCTCTGTCCCACACCAGAGGGCTACTCTGATATTGGACAAAAGAATCTCTCAAGCCTTTTTTTTTTTAGCAATATGTTTGGGTTTAGAGAAGGAGTGAGCCAATTCCATCTCCAAAGGCAGCTTGGTATATTTGGGAATTTGGGCATAGCTTCTCTTACTACTTCCTCCTTGAAGGGGGCACTGTATCTTATGGAGACATAAAGAAAATTTTAGGATTATGGAGTAGTCCGTGAGGGTGTATGTCTGAGCCAGTTGCCTTGAAACCATTCTGGATGTTGGATCATCTGGGCCATGGTGCCATCGGAGATCTTTCAGGGGGTCTTGGCTGGTCAAACCTGATGTATCTTAATTTGGAACAAATCCATAGCCTCTGGCTTTCTGTGGAAACAAAAGCAGAGCTCCTTTCCAAAGCAACATATCGTTACATTTAAATTTTGAAGTCAAGGTACCTTTAAAGTATACATATTGGCTCAACTCAACAGCTTTTACAATTAAATGTTTTTTTGCAGTTAAAAATCCCAAAGACAACACAATCCAGATTCTCTGTGTAATATCCATCTTTACGTGGCTTATTTTTTTATATTACCTTTACTGTCTCTTTAACGACTATTTTTAAAAACTATCTATTTCTTTATATAACTGTATATATTTCTTTTTCTCTCTCTCCCAAGCCTATGTACATTTTTACACACATTGTAAAGCATTTAAAGTCTTGTTCCATCTGAATCTGTCTTATTGTGAACCTATTCCTTTAAACTGCAGCATTACTAGGGCTGAAATAGCAGCTTTGGCTGGTGGCTCCTCCCACCTCAGCTTCCCAACTTGGTGCTGGTACGTTTACCACCAGCTCTGGGAGCCATCAACTCTTAGAAACAGTGGTTCTATGCTTCTATCAAAGCAGCGTGTAGCCCAGAAACCTCTTTTTTTTGTACTAGCAAAGACTAAATCTACCACGCAGCATAATATGCTGCTTGTAGACACCTCATTCCCACCTACTACAGGTCAAGCGTGTTTGCCAGGAACCCACCATATAGTAGCTCAAACCTGCAGGCTGCCCCTAACTTGAGAGAGACAACTAGGAAGCTGTGTTAGCATCTTTTTTTGGGGGGGGGTTTCGAGACAGGGTTTCTCTGTGTAACTTTGCACCTTTCCTGGAACTCACTCTGTAGACCAGGCTGGCCTCGAACTCACAGAGATCCGCCTGCCTCCGTGTTTTTTTTTTTTGTTATGCTTTCTCAGGTTTTAAGTGGAAATTCCTGCCCCATGTTCTGGCACCATTTGTAGCTGGAGAGTTTCTCTCCAGGTCCCACCAAGCCCCCACAGTCCCACAGCCCACTTATAAAATAATCACTTAGATGCTTATATTACTTATAAACTGTATGGCCATGGCAGGCTTCTTGCTATCTAGTTCTTCTATCTTAAATTAACCCATTTTTATTAATCTATACCTTGCCATGTGGCTCGTGGTTCAATGGCATCTTCACATGTTGCTTGTCATGGCAGCGGCTGGCAGTGTCTCCTGACTCAGCCTTCCTGTTCCCAGAATTCTCTGCTTGTCTCGCCTATACTTCCTGCCTGGCTACTGGCCAATCAACATTTTATTTATACAGAGTGATATCCACAGCAATGGGACTCCTATGGGGTGCACTGTTGATTCTGGCAAAATGTGGGGCTGAGCAGGTGGCCTGGAAGGTGTTTCCTTTCTTTCTGTAGGGACATCAGGTGCAGGTGCCCCGGATGCCAAGAGATCAGAGTCAGGGGGATGCCCATCTTCAGGAGTTTCCTGGCAACTTCCAAGGGTGGAGATTCCCTTACAAGTGGTAAGAGCTCAACTGTCTTGTTCCTGGCTACTTGCGGGGAGGAGAGGGGACAAGCAGGGGAGTAGTAGGGCCATAAGGACTGGTGAGCATCTGAGTCAAGAAGCAGTTGTATGTACCTGAAATATTGGGGTACTATTGCTTCCTGGCCATTTGGGAATCTTCATATGCTTTGGTAAACCCTCAGTAAACACTCAGGCTGCTTTACTACACAAGGGAAGGACTAGAGTCTTTATCCAAAAAGCCTCCAGGCTTACCTGATTGCTCTATATCTTTTCTATGACCACCAGTACCTCTGACCCATGTAACCTTTCCTCACAACAGTCTGGAGGCAGATATAGTGGCAGATATTGGCCTGGAACAGCTCAATGGTCTGGAGATGGAAGTCATGAGAAGGCAGGGTAGCATCTGTTATACAGTTGGATGAAGCATCATAGTCCCTTGGAGTAGGTGGTTTTGGCAGCTGTGAACAAAGTCACCCCCTGAATTTTCATAGCCTTTGTCATAATATCATATCCTGTAGCAAAAGAAATGAAGTCAGGCTCCCCTTTCTCTTCTTCTTGGCTTGAGTACCTTATGTTGGTGCTCACCCTTGACTTTTCTTTATAGTGGAGATGTGGAACAGGAATTGGGGAAGAGAAAAAGAGGTAGAAAGGGGAACAAAGATTCGTTTTGTTTCAAGGTCATACTTTCCCCTTACCCTTATGTCTTGCCTTTCTCATAAGAGCGATTCCTGCTCACAAGCCCTGTGTTTGGTCCCTCCGAAGATACAAGTGATTTCTGGGAGGCTGCGTGTCCTTGAGGATCAGGATGCCACCTGGCACCATAAAGAGACTGTGCTCTTGAGTCTGCTGATGTCAGTGTGCATAGCCAACCTGTGGCTTTGGATGTGCCAGTGAAGTTTCACAGACATGACAGCTCTGCTAGATTCATCCCTTCCTCTCATCTTCCCTTTGCTTTCAGGGATGCCCTTGCCCACCCCATTCTATCACCCAGCAGCCCCCAGGTAGCATTTGGGTCATTTTACCCTTCTGCTCAAGCCTCCTGCCTGGAGATGAACTCACTCAATTATGAGATTCTAGCTGCTGCAAGGCTAGGGAACCACTGGGTAGCATCACAGATGTGCCTGTGTGGAGATATCACTCCTCTGGAGGGATTAGAGGATGTCATCAGCCCTGACAGAAACACCGGCATAAGCACTACCTAACTTGCCTGCCCATAGAACCAAGCTCTGTGGGCCTGGCCTCTGTAACCCAGCATTCCTTCTCTTCCATCCTCTGTGGGCGAGGTTTGGCTTTGTATTCCTCCCTTGCTTCCTCCCACACCACTCAAGCCTTTGCTCGGAGAACATGCTCAATAAATGCTTCATGACTGCAGCAAAACCTGGCTCCAGAAATTCTTCATCTACACCTCACTTTTGGCAGGACTGGGGAGGTACACTAGGGGATAGCCCACTGGTCCAAGACTGTGCCTGCGATTGGGTCCCTGGTGTCCTCCACTGCCTACTATTCTGCACCCTCACTGTCTCTAGCCCAGCAAAGGCTTCACACAGTCCTTCCCATTGATATCCTGTCAATGATTGCTTGTAGGACACATCGGGTGGTATAGAGACTCAGAGAAAATGTCATGGAAAGGACCAGAAATCTTTACATTTCCCCAGGGAAAAATGAGTTCCTGAGAGGAACTACAGGTCTCTGGGGTTTTCTAGCAAGACAGGGAAAATATTGTGTCTAGGCTAGGTTCTCCCGAGTCCTAAGCTAAGGAGTGGCCTGCTTCCTACTGAATGTCTGAGGATGAGGTCCTGAGAGAGCTCTAGAGGCTACAGTCCTGACCTTTGTACTCATAGCCCTAAAAGTCACATCTCAGAAAGCCCAGTCACTAGGCAGAAATACCTGGCTGCTACTCCTTTCCCTGGGACCAAGTGGTTGACACACATTTGATAGTTTTAAGGTTGATTGCCCACTGGCTTGGAGTTAACATCTACACTAGCAGAGTCCATATTTGTGTGTGTGAGAGAGAGTCATTTATAGAGATGTTTAGCTCACGAGGGCTCTGATGGAATGAGTGGGAGAAGGCCTCAGTGACAGAAAAGTAACCAAGACAAATATTTCTGGGTGTGGGAACCTAGAACTTTTACATCACCTTTGTGGCAAGTGGAACTTCCCCAAACAGCCAAATCTATCAAGATTTCTCCATTTGTAGGAGAATGTGTGTCGTCAAATATGAAGAGAACTATGTATAGAGGTGGGGGACGGAAAGAAGGGAGAGAGGAGGTGAGAGAGAAATGGCAAAGAGGGAAGAGGCTTCAGTTCCAAATTCTATTTGGCCATTACCTTGTCACCTCTCTCTTATCTTAAGGGTAACCTATGCAATGCAAGGCTTCCTCTACTCCAAATATTCTGGGGACTGATGTGCTTCTGAGATGAGAATACATGGCTTGCTGTCAGCTCAGTGGGACCCTAGACATATGGCCTTGGAGCCTCACCCTGCTAGAAGGTGAGAGAAGGCCACTTAAGAGATGCTTGACAGGTTTTCTCTCTGGCCCCAGAGCACAGAGGGTAGTGGGGTGCCAGAGGAAACTATTTATAGAATGAAAAAGACACTGCCTAATCATAAGTGCTTTGCACCAGGAGAGCCAAGAGCACTATTTGCCCTCTAAATGGGCCCTGGAGACTCAGAGCACACCCAAAGGCTAAGAGTAGGGTTGGGAGACTTTGTGGAAGACATTCCCTCCACTCTCTGCAGCCCCCAGGTAGAACGGGGTCTGTAACGAGTCATTTTCTGTCCCACCAGCCAGCTCCCAAATAATGACATGGAGACTTACTAATTATGAAAGCTCAGCCTATAACAGACTTATCCCACTAGTTCTTGTAACTTAAATTGACCTATTTATATTAATCTACATTTTGCCTCCTGGCTTTTTACCTTTCTTTCATTCTATATGTCTCCATGTCTCGTTGGTTTCTCCTGCATGCCTAGATTCATTTCTCACTTCCTCTTTCTCTGACTGGAAGTCCCGCCTATACCTCCAAAATGCAGAGAATGGTTAAGAGAAATAGGTTGTGGTATTGTGTTCCCCAAAATATTGTGCACCCTAATAAACTTATCTGGGGTCAGAGAACAGGACAGCCACAATATTAAACATGAGGATAGGCAGTGGTAGCACACGCCTTTAATCCTAGCATCCCAGAGGCAGAAATCCCTCTGGATCTCTGTGAGTTCAAGGCCACATTGGAAACAGCCAGGCATGGTGACTCACGCCTTTAATCCCAGGAAGTGAGCCTTTAATCCCAGGGAGTGATGGCAGAAAGCAGAAAGGTATATAAGATGTGAAGACCAGAAACTAGAAGCATTTGGCTGGTTAAGCTTTTAGGCTCTGAGCAACAGTTCAGCTGAGATTCATTCTGGATGAGGACTCAGAGGCTTCCAGTCTGAGGAAACAGGATCAGCTGAGGAGCTGGCGAGGTGAGGTAGCTGTGGCTTGTTCTGCTTCTCTGATCTTCCAGCATTCACCCCAATAACTGGCCTCAGGTTTGTTTTTATTAATAAGACCCTCTAAGATTCATGCTACAACAGGTAGATGGAAAAACCCATCTGTTCACACAAAGGTAGCATGTGGCACTTCCTGCCACCATCACAGTGATTCCACTGCCTTTGGTGTTGTGAAAGGTGAACCTGGGGTAGAGATGGGCTTATTAACTAGACACCAAGGGGTCATCCCTCACATGGTTAGCCTAAAGGTGCCTCTTTCATTCTGTCCCAACTTGGCTCCACAGGGAAACTACAAGGGAGAGAGGGCTGAAACTAGGTTGGGTGAAGTCTGCCTTTTGGGGCCTGGGTGCTTCTGTGCCTGTGCAGACAAGACATGTTTTCAGAAAAAAGTCTGGTTGAAAATATGTTGTGAAACAAAGGCTCCCTCCTGGGAGCAATTTAGCTGAGTTGCAAACAAACAGCCTGGTGGCCCCCTGGAGGAACACCTCTTGAGCTAGGTGAGCTCAGTTGGAGCCCTTGGATGCTCCCTGACTGCATCTGTGCCTACCCTGCTATGTGGCCGCTTGGCTGCTTCTGACAAGACTAGGGCTTCTTCCAACTGCCTGCCTCACCTAGGAGGTCTCCCAGATCAAACCTGAACTGCAGCCAAAGCTCCTCTGGTTAATCTCTGTGGCAGCCTGAAAAGTCAGCACTGTTTCCTTAAGAGCCACTGGGACAAAATGGCTAATGGCAAGATCCTCTGCTTGTCTCTTCAGCTATGATCTGTCTGGAGCATTTGTCTTCTGATTATATTCCCCTCTGTCCAAAACTGTGACTCTCCCCAGTGTGCATGGATATGGGAAGGAACTCATTTACATCTGGCAACAGGGGAGGAAACTTTTCTAAGACATGCTGCTTATCACCATGAATGGTTTCCCACACAACCTAGGTCCAGGATTAGAGGAACACATAAGCATCTTACTGCCCTAGTAGCTTATGAGTGTGTAGGACGTAGTTTTCACTGCCTTCTGCATCACCGAGGCCCAGCAGAAGGAAAGAGCTGGTAGGAAACCTTCCATCAGTATCCTCAGAGCATAATTTCGTCCACAGTTATGCACTTGGGCTTTAAGGAGCACTTTCTATGAAGAAACCTCCACTGAAGTAAGTTCATTTTAACTACCACTTTTCTGTGGTAAATATCTCTACATGGCATCCATGTTATATTTTCAAAATTTCCAATTGTACATGTCACATATGAATACATTCTCCTGAAAAGGGCAGACATTAGCTAACATAGCCCTCAACTCCTTCCATGTGGCTAAATGTGTGTCCCTGCAAACTCTCCATGCTGCCCTATGCAGAGTTTATATGTACCTGTGTTTATCCTAGGCTTTGATCCCAGGATGTTAGTTAGAACTCTCCTGGCTATCCCCCAAGGGAGGGGTTAGCTATCCAAGCCACCTGTACAGGTGTGGAAACTGGAGGCTTCCAGTAAGACCCTCCCTACAAGTCTGGTTCTTAGTCAAAGCCAGCCCTGAGCAAAGGCTGAAACTCAATACCTCAACTCTTTTTTCTCAGGTTGGCCTCATAATAGCTGAGGGAAGGAGGCGACAGCAGGTTGTAGGAAGGGAAGGTCCAGGCAGGGAACTAGGAACAGCTTGGAATCCTGGTCTCCTGAAAAAGAGCCAAAGGGTTACTTGCTCCTTTCAATTTTCAAATTCTGGCCCCTGTGAGAGGCTAAGTCCATCAAATTTTCCACTCTGGCTGGCTCTACTCTGAGTTTCTCTCATTTATCCCAGATTTCTCCCTGATTGAGCCCCCAATCAGGTAGGCTGCCTGGAACTCTGTCAACATTTTAAAGCAGTTGTTTGGTGGTCATAAGCTTGCAGTATTCAGTCTTCAGACAGAAAGGTTTACACCTGCTCTGTGCAAGAGGGAGTCCCTCAGGGAGCTTGGGAGGGGCCAGACAAACTGCTTCAACAGACAGGCAGTCCAGTCCTCAGCTGTCAACAAGCCTGGGGTGTGTAGGGTCCACACTGAGGACAGCTTCACCAAGGGCACCCTGAACTAGGCTCTTAAGCTCACCAAACTGTGGTTATGTGCTCCATTGGGCCTCTGTTGGCTTCCTAGGCTGGCATCAGGCAATGTGGAGCAGCTCTCTGATTGGGAAGCTGTTGCTATTTGTTGAAGTCTCAAAGAACCTTCCTTGGCTGGGCAGCAGAAGAAGCAGGAAATCTCTGCAGATTCCAGTGCTCATGAGCTCCCAAGAGCTTGTCTTTGATTGGAGGTGGTGTGGATGGAACAACAGATGTTGACTGTAGCCCTGGGACTCTGCTTCTGAAGCCATCTGACTGGTGAGCAAAGGGGGCTGAAACTTTCCTGTGTCCATTGGCTGATGGCTTCTATGGAGGTCAGGGTTGGAACTCAGGAAAATAAAACCCACAAGCCCTAAAGCTGTGATTGCAAGGGCCCTCCGTGTATCGCTCCTCAGTAGGGCAGAGGCAACTGGCTATTTGGGGAAAATTTTGTGCCTTATCAAAGCAACCAAGTGAAATATTGGGTCCTCTAGGAGTGTGGTGGCAGTAAATGTCATAGCAGACTTTCCCTGAGGCACTCAAACTTTGCTTTTTAATAGGAAGATGAAGAGGATGGCAGAAAGTTTGGCTAGGCATGATTTGTGCAGGAGAGTGGGGAGACATAGATAGCTTGTAAGTACTTGAGGATATGAGGACATGAGGGTTTTGGAAATACATTCCAATTGCTGGGCTCCAGCCTGTCCTGTGGCTTTCTAGAAGGGTCTTCCCTTTGGGCATGGACTGTGTGTAGCTGATGCTAGGTATGTCACCCCACCCTTATCTTTTGCTGTAAATATATGAAGTATGTCTTGGAAAGAGCATACCAGACACAAGTTTCTGATACCAAAGAATCCACACTAGATGTTCCAACTGATTATTAAAGGAATGAGCAACTGCATTCATCCATCAGAACTCTTGGGCAAAGCTGACGTGTTGTGCTAAGGGTTTTGTTCATCAAACACAGAGCAAGGCCATGTCAGTTTTGTAGAGGGACTTTCTGGAGCCTGGCCTCAGAACAGCTAATGAGCCGGGCGGTGGTGGCGCATGCCTTTAATCCCAGCACTCGGGAGGCAGAGGCAGGCGGATCTCTGTGAGTTCGAGGCCAGCCTGGGCTACCAAGTGAGTTCCAGGAAAGGCGCAAAGCTACACAGAGAAACCCTGTCTTGAAAAACCAAAAAAAAAAAAAAAAAAAAAAACAGCTAATGAAAACACCAAGGGCTTTCACCTGCTGAGTGGGCCCACCTACTGAATACCAGTCACTTACTCTCTTCCTACCCTCAGCTCTTCTGGCTCTCCTCACAGGTGAGCCCCAAACAACTATCCTTCCTGGGTCAGAGCAACTTCAGCTCCACCCTCAAAAGTCAACCTCAAGAGCCTGCCACTCTTTTCACAATTCTGACCCTAATTTTCTCCTTGGTACTAATAAGCAACTTCCTGGTTCTATGTGCCTTCCAAGTTAGCCTATGGCTAAATGTGCTTTTAGAGACGAATTGTCAGGCTGTGAATCTGTGCAGTGGGTAGCATAACATCAGTCTAATGAGGTTGTCATGAGGAATAAATAAATTGATTTGAACCAATGGCTTAGCACAAGGTAAATGTGTAGTAAGTGTGCTCTTAATCCTGAATCATGAGGTTCCAGCTGCTTGATGGGAGGGCCATTGCTTCCATTTGGTCCCCCATATTGCTTTGTGCCTGCCAACTTTCACTAATGCCCCATGCTTACAGTATAAATGACATAGCACTTGGTACCATCCCTTACTCACCACTCTGGACTTTTCCTCTACAATGACTGGAACTGGGGACTAATTTCTAGCTTAGATGTAGAGTCTGTCTCTATATGTTGTCGGTCATGGAAAAGATCACAAACATTGTGGAAAATCTTTGGCTAGACCTGGTATTAACTTGAACTAAAAGTCAGGTTGAGTGGGATTGTAAGAGAATCTGGGATATCTTGTCATTTAAAGGGTCTTATGAACTCCTTCAGAAGACTCATCATGACTACCCTCCCATACTCCATGGTTTATGATTAGCATTTCCATTCTCTGAAATCTGTCTTCTGAGAGTCCATAGAACGTCATCAAGTTCTAGTCTTTATGCCTCCATCCCTCTATCCTTGCCTATCTTCCTCCCCCCTGCTTTACTTCTCCTTTCCTTTCATCAGTGTGCATGCCTGTTTTCTAGGAGGCAGTTCTAGCATTGGGTAGGGTTGTTTGCATGAAGTACTATACTGAAGGGTACTTTCAATAAGGCTAGTATGGTTTAGATACAGCATTCACTACTGGACCTGGGAAACTTGGTAGAAAAATGCAGACATAGAGGAAGAGATGGAGCATCCTCTTTATGGGGATGCATGCCAAGCCATCTTGAAGGCTAGCAGTTAAAAGCCTTGAAGTACAGGCCACTCATAAACCATAAACATCTACTATTAAAGAGCTGAGGAGTGTGACAAACTCAGTGTAACTTGGGACAAGATGTACTATAGCTTTTAACAGGCAATTAGAGAAAAATTGTTGATCGAAAGTTGGAAGGGAAGCCTGAAGTTTAGCAGAGATGTTTATGTTGTCCTTACTGGACACATGATGCCGTCCTTATGCTTCTCACTCAATGTATATATAATGTACCTTATTTTACAAATTACCTTTAAAATTTCACATTATCAGTTGATTTGGACAATTTAATTATACTTTGCCTCCATGAACTTTTCTTCATGGTATGTGTGTGTGTGTAAGTGTCATTGAGCTTAAAGTTGTAGATATATCTTTAAATGATCTTGTATCTGTGTAGATTTGTAGCTTTCATTAAGTTTGGGAAAATGTTCAAATTATCTCTTTAACTCTTTCTCCTCTGGGAACTTCATGGACACCTACAGCAGGCCACTGAACTTGTTGAATATCTTACTGATACTTGGTTCTTTTCTTGGATTCTTATAGCATTGGCATTGCCTTAGGTATTATAAAGCATCTAGAGACAGATTAAATAATTTGGGAGGAGTTGGAGAGATGCCTTAGCAACTAGAGCACTCAATGCTCTTGCAGAGGATCCCTGTTCAGTACCCAACATCTACATGGTGCTTCATAAACATCTGTAATTTCAGTTTCAGGGGGTGTAATACCCTTTTCTGACCTCTGTGGACACCAGGCATGCACGAGGTACACATATATACATGCAGGCAAAACATCCATACACATAAAATAAATAAAATAAATCACTTTAAAAAAGGTTAAAGAATATGGGAGAACCTGCCTGGTTTATATATAAATATGGTGCTAGACCTTTTCTGAAGAGGATTGTCAGATTTCTGACCCTCAGTAAGACCCTGGATTCAATCACCCATGAGCATTGAAATACCACTGTGGTATTTTTTATTCCATAAATTGCATTTTTAATCTCTAGAAGCTTGATTTTACTACTTTTAACATAAACTCCATCCTAAAACTTAAATTCTTTGAATACAGGAAATACAGTTGTAGGAACTTTTAATGTGTTGTCTGTTAATTCTACATCTATACCGATTCTAGGCTTATTTCAGTGAATATCTTGTTTACTTCTCATTATGGGGAAATTACTTGTATATCTTGTCATTTTTCAGTGGATACATTATGAATATTAACTTATTGAATGTTGGACTTTTATATTTTTTATTTTTATATTTTATTGAAAACAGATTATTCTTTCATACATTGTATCCCAAATGCAGTTTCCCTCCCAGCTCTCCTCCACCTCACCTCTCCCCCGACCTCCTCTCCCCTGTTCTTCTTCAGAAAAGAGCATGCCTCTAAGAGACTAGCCAAACAGAACAACAACAAAAAAAAAGATACAATAAAACAAGGCGAAAGTCTTTATATTGAGGCTGGACAGGGCAAAAATTAATCAATGAAATTATTCCTAATGATATTCTGCTGTACTCATAGATCAGTGCCTATCCAGTCATCATCAGAGAGGCTTCCTCTCTCAACAGATGGGAGCAGGTGCAGAGACCCACAGCCAGACATTATGCCAAAAGAAAGTCTAAATTGGAGGTCTTAGCTGATGTTATTGTAGGACTCCTAACAGTGGGAGAGGATCTACCTCTGACTCTTTTGCCTATTTTTATATTTCCAATAACATTTTGGGGCTTTTACTGGATTGAATTTTAGTTGCTTGGGAAGAATTTAATGCAACTTGGTTATACTTTTACGAGTTTTCAGTAAGATCACAACATGGCTCAGTGTAGAGATCACTCATTTCTCACTGCTGATCAAGGCCCTTCTGGGTATTCTAATCAAGACCACACAAAAAATTAAATGTTCCTGACAGGTGGCATCAGACTCCATCTAAAGACTGAGACCTGTAATATTGAATTTAGGAGGATGGTATATGTACTAAGCTGAATATGTGACAGGGTCCAACTTTAGGTTCCCAGAGCTTGGTTATATGTCCTCTCTGTGTCTCTTTGCCTGTGTCTGTCTGTCTCTGTCTCTCTGTCTGTCTCTGTCTCTGTCTCTGTCTGTCTGTCTGTCTGTCTCTCTCTCTCTCTCTCTCTCACACACACCTCACACACACACACACACACACACACACACACACACACACACACTCACTCCTCTCCCAATATCCTGCTCTGCACACCCTTGCTGCTCTGCCCTCTTTGGAGTCTCTGCTTCCTGCTCAATCCAGGGAATCCATTAAAGTTCACTTTCATTTCTCCCTCTATGTTATGACCTAAAAAGATCACAGGAAAAATGACAGTTGATCACAGGCTCACTTTATTTGTTTCTCTGCTCCTAAGAATTATTGCTCTTTGTTGCCTAATATTTAAAGTTTTGGAAAATGTCGTTTCATATCTTTTTTCTCAAGTATGGTTATTTCATTCTGGAGGCTATATTCAATCTCTGTTACTCCATCTTAACCAATAAATAATGTTGTATATTCCTTTAAAATAACCTATCTAATGTAAAAGAAACATAAGGTGAATAATAAAGCGGGGGAGAGATGGCTTAGAAAAAGTGAAGGAGTGAAGAGACAATTCATCAACAATCCATCCAAAGCTCATTCGTTATCTACAATGCCAAGCACTGAGAAAAGTAGGTAGCTTGGATAATTTAGTTGTGACAGAGATATTGAACTGGTGATGTTTTGAATATAGAGCCTACATGCTTTGAATGTGTAGTGGGACAAATGTGAAAGGAATGGTGAAAACACAAAGGGTTTGGATCCAAGTCACTAGAATTATGGCTTTGTCTTTTCTGAGATGCAGATGAGTATGAGAGGATAGTGTTTGGAGGGGATGATCAAGACTTCAATTCTGGACATATTAATCCCGAGGCACATATTCCACATCAAAATGCTTATGTTATGGGGTCAACCTGAAGTTCATAGAAGAGGTTGGCTGCTGTTAGGGGTTTTCAAGTCGCTGGCATTCAGATATATCAAAAGCCATCACACTGGGGAAGAAATGATAGATAGAAAAATATATGCTCCAGTGAAATACTGAGCTCATGACTGAAGTTTCATTGTTGGGAAGAGGTGGATACTTCTTCAAAGAACAGAGGAAGCAGTGGGTAAGGAAGGGAGAGGGGAATGAAGTGAAGAGAACTTATTATTTTAAGGAGAGAGGGTATAATTGCTGATAAGTTGCTGGAAACAGAATAGATATGAACAGAGAATGACTTTTAAGATAGCCTGTGTTCCTGGTTGTCTTCTTAGTTCATCTGGGAATAATCCTGAGGTTCCAGTAGACTCTGCTAGACTACCTTCTCTAGCTTTAGCATCCAGCCCAGGGACTGGCTCCCAGTGGGTGACTGGTGTATGATAGATGAGTGAAGAAGAGAATTGAATAGCAGTGAACATTTTAGTGAGCTATGAAACAGAACTTCTAGTCTTTCTGGCTTTCACATCACTATGCATACTCTGAAGAAACTGAAAATACTTGCAGTCATGGTTCAGGGGATTCATTGTGCCAGTCTGCTTATCTATATAAACCTGGTTACTCAGCTAGCGAGCTAATAGATGAGAAGAGACCCAGAATGACCTCATGATTGAAACTGGGCTCTTTCAAAAATGGCATTAGCATGCCTTACTCTGGATTTGAAAGGCACTTTTTTGAGTATCCCATCCTTTGCCTAAGATCCTCAGTCCACCTCTTTTCTCAGCGGCAACTCTGTAGCTGGTTGTCTTGCTTGACAAGCTTGGTTTTGCACTTAAACTACTTTGAATTCTCCTATTCATTCTTACTGCAATCTTGCCTACTCCAAAGTTTGCACACAAGGCAGCCTGGTACCCCTGAAGGTGGAATACCCTCCCACTTCACTTATAATATTGGAGTTTTCAGTTTTGCCTTTCAACTAATTCTCACTATAGCCCTACTCTCATTGAAACTAGCTAGTACTTTCTTTGTTGACTGTTCCTCAGTAGCCCTTCCTGATGCACTTGATAAATTTCATCTCATCTCTTCTGGCACCTGACCCAACCTATCATACTCACCATTCACAGGCTCTACTCTAGTAGAATTGGCCTCAAGCACAGAAATCAATTTTCTAAATGAATCCCTTCTCAAAACTGCCAAGCTTGCTTTGTTATCTCCTTGATGTAAACAAAACAAAACTAACAATAACAACAAAAAGCCTCCCAAAAGCCCCAAACAAACAAGCAAAAAACAATGGCAACACAAAAGTAAAAATTAATAGTTACAGAAAGAGGACCTTTTTCAATCCTTCATCTTCCTTCCCTTCCCACTGTATTTCTGCTCTTTCCTAGCCAAGATTGCAGTTAGTTATAGCTCTATCTCTTATTCCTCAACTCCTACTCCTCCTCACCTCCTGAAACATAATTCATTTATGCAGTTTTTATTACTTCCCACAAAAAACTTATTGTTCTCCCCAGCTACTATTCCACCTCTCATCTCACGGGGTAGAAGCACGGATTCTCTGTTAAGACTTGGCATTGGCCTTGAGGCATCTGTTTTCCCTGGGAACTCTCTTCTTATGCTTTTTCAAGCTGTCTACCTGTCCTCATCCTTGTCTTCCCTTTGGTCAGCTACTTGGACTATTTACACAGCTGCAGCTTTTCTGAACTCTGCTTTTATCCTCCATCCTTGTCCATTCATGATATGAGAGTGCCTTTGTCCCCATGAGAGATTAACTTTCTTGTCAGTTAAACTTTGACAGTGTCCAGACCAGACTCCAGAGGGTGCCAACCTGAAAGAGCCTGCTATAACAGGCTTTGGGAGCCACAGTAGAGACTGCAGCACTGGTAGAGGGGGATTGAAAGATAGATGCTTGATAATTTGAAGGAGGAGGGATTAACTCTTGAGTGATGCTGATTGGATGTGATCAAGGAAGCAAACAATTACGGTGAAATCCAGGTTTCTGACTTGAGCGACTTGGCAGAAAGAAATCTCTGTTAGGAGACTGGCAAACTGAAAAAGTGGCTAATTTATAGGTGAATGTGTTAAATGTGGTTTTGGTTATGTGGGCTTTGAGGGTCAATAATGCCTCAAAGGAATTGGTTAGCAGGCAACTGGAGATATGAGTGTGGAAGCTGATTAGAGACCTGTTGGTAACAAATGCCTTGGGAGCAGATGAATTGTTTGTAGAGTGTGCCAGTGAGAACCACTTGGCTGACTGGGTAAGCTGAAGCAATAGTTAACTGCCTGTCCTTATTCCCCTAAGTGGACAGTTCTGATGAAAGGGCATGTGTGGCTGGGTGATGTCACAAGGGAATCAGAAAAATAGAAGGACCTGTTCCTGGTAGATAAGATGCAGGGGTCACGGGGAAGGAAACCGTTTTAATGTCAGAAGCATGGAGAGGGAACACATGTGTTATGGTCTCTCCTGATCTGCAAGCTTGCACTTAACACCACTAGCCTTGAAACTCATCAACGTGAGTAGCCTTGGATTTGTTTGCATTGCGTGGAACTCTCTGTCTCCATGGTCTACTGCCTCCAGGGTCCAAGCAAGTACTTGTGGATGCTGGTTCCTTTCCCTCATGTGTCCTCATTAGCATCCTGGTGCCATAGTCCCACAGAGAGCACTAGAAGAGCATCTCTGAGGCTGCTTGATGTGACTGCTGTCACCATGGTGACAGCTTCAGATGCTAGAAGAAGTGAAAGAAGCTGGAAAAAGGTCAGCATTGAGGGCAAGTGCTGGGGCTCAGACATGATCTAGAGTGCATCCTGTGGGGGTGGATGTCCTCACAAGATTTCCTGTGTAACAACAGGAAGATCATCAGAGCAAGATGGAGGTTGTGTTCAATCAGGCAAGGCCAGTACAAAGGTTACCGCACACTTCCTGATTTCCAAATGGAACTTTGACTCTGTGATGACAATTTTGGGATCCTATATGTAGGCTCCTCTGCTGTGAAGGATATTCCATTTCCCCCAGTGCTGAGACATGCAAGTATGAAGGACAGCCTCCCCCTGCCCACTCCCAGTTTGCATCACAGGAGTCTTGAATTACACAACTCTCTAGGGTCTGAGAATTCACAGCAGTGTTGTAGAGTCAGAGGTGGCTGTGAGCCCAGCAGCAGAAGCCATGAGAAATCTGCGGGTATGCTGACCCTTTTTATCCACATCTAGTGGAGCATACAGATCGTCCTTAGAACAGAAAAACTACTTTGAGGATCTCTGACCCCCATTCTTCCTGTGGTGAGAGACACTGTAGTACACAACCTTCTTTCTCACTTCTGGCTTGTTCTTTCCTAATCTTCTTTTTCTCAGTCTATTTTGTGAATATGTCTTCTGTTCATCTCTTCCATGTTTGAACAAACCTCATAATCCCCAAATAATGATGAATAATGACTTCTATAGCATTATGAAGCCATGGGACTCAGCATTAGCTTCAGTAACGCAAACAATATTAGGTCCAGCCTATATTGTTTGCTCCCAGGGTCCGCCGAAGAGTCTACCAACCAGCTGAGGATTCTAATCTGAGGGATATTCAATGAATCTAAGCACACTGAGTTCTTTAGTCCATTTACTTTATTCTTCTATGACGATTCTATCTGCACAGTTTCTTTTCTGCTCTCTTACTTAGTTCCTCTCAGTGCCTTCTGCTGTTCTCTCATCCTTACCTAGTTCTTTCCATCTCCATCCTCATCTTTGTTCTTCTCCATCAATTCTCCCAGTGCTCTCAGAGAACCAGTCTATATACCCACACAGTAATTCTTTGGTAAAGCAATGCGAGGCTTGAAGTTTTCAGGGTCGCAGAGAGAGAGAGGTGATAAGGATCCACACATAAAGCAATTAATTGTCAGCTTCCAAATACATCCCAAAAACGGAGTGACTAAAGGGGAGTTCTCTGGTAGGGTCAACTAAAGGCTAAGATCAATTAGGGAATTTATGTGCTCAAACTATAATCTAGAAATGGCTAGGTAAAATGTTAGGGGTCAGTAAGTCACAAGAAAGTAAACTGTCTTTGGCGCTACTTTTCCCAGTCATCCCAGCTGCAGCTGCTTTCTGACAGGGAGGGGGACATATGTTAGGTGGCTAAGCAGCCTATGTCAGAGCATGTAGTATTTGGTTAGTAAAAGCACTTTCACTCAGAGTAATTGCTGAGGAGAAAATCTAGGAATAGCACCTGGTTGAGGAGGAATAAAAACTTAATTTGCACAAGAAAGAAGCTTGGCACCTATCACCTGTCTGGCCTTGTAGGTAGTCTCCTTGGGTCAGTGGGAAGTAACTGCCTTAAATCAGTAACTAGCAAATGGCTAAAACATTATCCCAGGGATGTGAGCAGTAAATCTCTTAAGTTAGGGTCTTGTGTAAATAACCCGGGGTGAAGGTAAGGGGTTGAGGATTTAACTGTTAGTGGTTCTTTTCTCTATCTGTGAGTGAGATGAGCTAATGTTTATCTATGTGCAGTTTTGTCCTTGGAAAAAGGTATCTTTGCTGAAATACTTTTGTCTGGAGAATGGCCCTAGCCAGATATATGTTAATGAAAAATAAACACAGCTGGGGACAGTTGTCCAATTACCCCAAATGTATAGGGAAAGTTGTGCCCAAGATTGAGATGCAATCATGAGATTACATGTACACATAACATGGAGATGCATGGTAAGTGGGGAGACTCATATCTGTTACTGCACAAGAAGTATGCAACAAGAGACAGCCAGTTCATTCAAAAGGCAGTAATTCCATAATGCCTTACGTGATGGTTTCCTCTAACAGAACCCTTAGTTCTGATAGGTTGACCTTCTGAACTCTATTTTTAGTCACTGCTGTATACTCTCATGGACTTTCACTACCAGTGGCTCTCAATACTTCAGTGTCAGGCTCTAAGGGCCAAGGAATTGATTATACTCCCTCACTCTGGTGTGTTATCTAAAATCTAAATAGTGCTAAACTACACAATGTAGTTTTCTTACCTTTACCCTAGTGAATTTTTTTTTGACACATGAACTACTTAAGTCAGTGGGCCTGGTTGTATTCTCACTCTATTCACCACTAGCTCCCCTGCTCTCAATGAGTACTAGAGTCCACTGATTATTATTGCCTTGTCAGGTGAGAGCCCTAGATGTACATGGAGAATGACTGAAAAATCCAATGGTGTGAAGAGCTCTCCAGCTAATAATCACAACCATCACCCTCCTCCTACCATCAAGGCCAATGGCAAAGATGACCACAGGACAGGTAGCAGGTGAGTCCACTAAAGTTAGATGACTTTTGTTTTCCTTATCTTCTTCTTTCTTTCCTCCTTCCCACTTCCTACCCCACCCTCTTTCTTTCTTTTGCCAAACTTAGGATAGAACCTCAGGGTCGTATACATACCAGGAAGGCACTCTACCCCCTGAACTTCACTCTCAGCTCAGACTGGGTGATTTCATTAATAACCCAGAATCTGCACTCTCTCCTTGAAGCTCTGACTTACAGTCATAGAGCAAGCTACATTTGGCTCTAGGACATCTTCAAAAGGGACTGTGAGACGGTTAGGCATGTCCTAAGAGGAAAGACAGCTCATACTAAGAGAACCTGAGTCAACTCTGTTCTTTTGTATGCAGATCACAGTCTGAGGCGGCTGATGATGACACTTCCTCAGAACTGCAAAGGCTGGCAGAGATGGATACCCCAAGGAGGGGGAGGGGTGGCTTCCGAAGGTGAGTTCTCCACTTCAACTGACCTGCTGCTACCCCTTCATTTCTTAGGACCTGTCAAATGGCCCTCCTCTAGCTGCACTAGGCTTTTTTTTTATAAGACTCTCAAGCAGTGATTCTTAATCTGTGGGTTGCCACCCCTTTGGGTGTTGAATGACCCTTTCACAGGGGTCACCTAAGACCATAGGAAAACACAGATATTTACATTACAATTACAGATATGAAGTAGCAATGAAAATAATTTTATAACTATGTTAAAGGGTCTCAGCATTAGGAAGGTTGAGAACCAGTGACTTATAATCACCTTGAGAGCCTTTAGAAATCACAGGGCCAAGGTGTTATTTCACTGCACTAGAGGCTCTTGTGAGGCAAGATGGGAGTAGACAGGAGAGGCTTCCCTCCATGTTTGGCTGCCTCTGGGAAGAGGAAATTCTTTACAGCAGAAGAACCTATATATAGGTTTTCAAGATCATAGGCCTCATAGGGAAATCAAGAAGCCTGGGACTGTCTTCATACTGGCTTGTCCTGACTCTTTACAATCTCAGTCTTGCCTTGAAGATCTCCTGTTTGTGTTTCACAGTGAACTGAAAAGTCACATTACACAGGAAATCTTTGGAGGGCATCCTGCCTCACAGGATATACTTCAGATAATGCCCGAGCCCTAACACTTGTCCACAATGCTGGCCTCTTTCCAGATCTTAGCATACAGGAAATCATGGCCTGGTCTATTTCCGGCTTTCCCTCTTTTCTCCTCTCCCTCAACTGGCAGTGAACACTCTTGGACAGATCTTGTCTAAACAGTACAGGTCATTTCTTCAGCACACACTCCTTCTTTTTCCCCTGTAGGATTGTCCGCCTGGTGGGGGTCATCAGAGACTGGGCCAACAAGAATTTCCGTGAGGAGGAACCAAGGCCTGATTCCTTCCTAGAGCGTTTCCGTGGGCCTGAGCTTCAGACTGTGACAACACATCAGGGGGATGGCAAAGGCGACAAGGACGGTGAAGGAAAGGGCACCAAGTACATCTATCCAGTTTTTGTGGGCTCCGAAAGCTCCCACACCTGCCATGGGAGATCTCAGTGGGGATTCTAACCATTATCAGGGGAGGTGCAGAGCCATGCCAAACTCTATGATAGCAGATAAAGAACTGGGCAGAGATGACCTCCTACATTTCTTTTTACTCTGAACATTTCCATTGTCCTTACCAAGGGCCTCTCAAATAGCAGTGATCTCCTTTCCATGGGAAACTGGAGTGTGTTTTTCACACCATAGTAGTGCCCTTGTTAGACATTCTTTTACTGCCCATGGAGTGAATTTCAGCAGGAGAAGAGCTCAACCAAGGGCATACCACCCCAGGCCTAGCTCCAGTAGTCAGTATGTGATGATCAGGCAGAGAGACTATATTTCACAGAGTACTATTGAAGCCATGCCCATTCTAATGCCACCATGGCCAAGAAAGCAGGTTTTTGAAGGGGCTTATATGGGAGTCAGGAGCATGAGACCAAGATGATTGAGCAGAAGAGGGAGGAGGGAGAGGGGAGATAAAACATAGGATAATTGGAGGGTCTGACATTTGAAGAATAAATAGATGACAATGGATGTCTGGCCAAATTGACATCCCCCATCTCTGGTCAGTGGAGGGAAAAAGCTCTGCCAAGTTAGAATGAAGCATCTGGGAAAGTGATCTGGAGGCTGGAGTCTAGAGAATGGAAAGGGAGGAATGGGAAGGAAGCACATACAGATCACTCGCCTGGAGTTTCTCTCTTTTTCCAAAGGGACTGTGGGAACAGGCTTAAAGCTCTTTTATCATCCCGAGATACACCCTCCTCAGACCCCCTCAAAGCCTATCTGTGTTACAAGTTCTGTCCTTGATACATCTTCTTGGAAAGGCCCTTTTAGAGGGCAGAGGAGGCAATGAACCTTTCAATGGTCAGAATGGAGGCCTGCTATTTGGCTGTGGGTCACTGCAAAAAGAAACTGTAAGACAACCTACCCTTCAACCCACAATACTTTTATTTCATTGATATTTTTGAGAATTTGGGGTTCTGAAACCTGGAGACCTAGCACCCTAGTGACCCCTATTTGTCTCTTCAGGAAGAAATTTGAACTGTTTGTCTTGGACCCAGCTGGAGACTGGTATTACCACTGGTTGTTTGTCATTGCCATGCCTGTTCTTTACAACTGGTGCCTGTTGGTGGCCAGGTGAGCATAGAAGGGCCTGGGTAGGATTGATCACAGAAGCATAGTCCACAAAAAATGGGATTAAGATCACAGCAATCTCAGCTCAGGACAAAGAGTATTCAACAGTCCAATGCTCTTTCTGAATTTTGTGATTGCTGAATTCTTTTTCTACTCTGTTACTCAATGCTCCCACTATTCAATATGCCATCAAGTCTTCATGTTGGTCCTTTTCCTGTTCCTTTCCTGTAATCTTCAGCTGCTTTGTCATGCACATCAGTACTGTCCTTGGTAAGGCCATCCTCCTCCCTTCTCTATCTGGGAAAACTACAGTAGTCCTGCATCTATGCCTTGGTGGTACACTTGACCCCTTCAGTACATCTGCCACACTTGCAACTAATATTCTATGTAGAAACTTGGATTTGATTATGCTACTCTCTCTTCCAAAACCATTTAATGGATCCCCTTTGTTCTCATGATAAAACTCCAAGGCTAACCTTCAAGGTCCACTAAACTTGGTCCTCTCTTTTCCTGACAGCAGTCCACATAACACTACTCTGTGTCAATCATTCACTCAGGAAGAATTACCTGCATATTAATTGAGTTTTGTGCTCTGTGTTGGGTGCACAGTGGAAAGAAGGACAGATAAAATCACTGCTTTTTTTTCAGTGTTCTCAGCTAGACTGAATGTAAACATGCAACAAAAGAAATGAGCAAGATAGTACCAGGGACTGGAGGTAGCAAGTTGCTGGAGAATCATAATGGGCCTGTCAGAGACCTTAGCTGAGATCTTGGTGGGAGGTAGCAATCTGTTCAAATATGTGAGGCTGGCGGAGAGGGCATTCTGGACAGAAGGAATAACATGAGCAAGGCCCCTATCTCTTAATGGCCCAGTATGGCTGAAGGCTGTGGTCCAGTCTGTTTTGTACATTGTGTGGGAGTTTGGTTCTAAATGTGACCATTCTGCCCTTGGACTAGTACATAATCAGATCTTTTCCTTCCTCTGTCCCCTCTCTGGGGCCTTCCATAGGTTCTACCCACTCATTGTCCAAATCTTGCCAATTTCTTCCTACAAAGCTCCTGTAGCCACTAACATTTCTCTAGTCTCAACCACCTCTAGCTTAAACCCCACTACTATCTATATTCTCATCCTTCCAGGGTTTGATGATGTGTTCAATAGGAATCTATTGAAGTAATTAATACAGAAGCCAGTCAGCTATTCTTCTAATGCCTTATTTATTTATTCAACTTAAACCACTGATGACTTGCAGTCTGGGACCCTGGACCAGGGATGTGACATATAGTCACGGCTAAGATGTCGATGGTCAATGGTGATACACATGCAGTGATGCCTATTTAGTAATAAGGTTGAGGTAGAAGTCACTAGTCATTGTTATCAAGCTGACTGTGACTCACTGGTGTCCCTGGTGGCCATGTGAAGCTCTCCCTGCAAAAGTTAGGTATACAGTTTAGGGCCAGTAGGGGATTTTACCAGGTTTTGTTAGTGAAGCCAGCCCTGTCCTCTTACAGAGCCTGCTTCAGTGATCTACAGAGAAACTATTTTGTGGTATGGCTGGTGCTGGACTACTTCTCAGATACTGTCTACATTGCAGACCTCTTCATTCGACTACGCACAGGTGAGTGAGCACCTGGGCTGCACAAGCAGCGTTTAGACTCCTAAGTTCAAAGAATTGAATCCAAAATCTGAAGAAACTAACTGAACATGGTATTAAAGTCCACCACCTGGGTGGACCTCTGCTAGAATACTCTTTAAATCTTACGGCCCCACATATTTATGGAGGTTTAGATCTGGCAGTGGTTTCTTAAGGTTCTTCTGGCCAGTCTCGCTATGTTGTCTATAGTTCTCTGTGGGAAGGAAGGTTAGTTCCTTGTTGAGAATTATCTTTTAGGGAGAGACTGGACTAAGGACAGAAGTGACATGCTGCTTTGTATCTCTATCAGGCTTCCTAGAACAGGGACTCCTGGTCAAAGACCCCAAGAAACTGCGAGACAACTATATCCATACCTTGCAGTTCAAACTGGATGTGGCTTCCATCATCCCCACTGACCTCATCTATTTTGCTGTGGGTATCCACAGCCCCGAGGTGCGCTTCAACCGTCTGTTACACTTTGCTCGTATGTTTGAGTTCTTTGACCGCACTGAAACACGCACCAGCTACCCCAACATCTTCCGAATCAGCAATCTGGTCCTCTACATTTTGGTCATCATCCATTGGAATGCTTGCATTTACTATGCCATCTCTAAATCCATCGGCTTTGGGGTTGACACCTGGGTTTATCCCAATATTACTGACCCTGAGTATGGCTACCTGGCTAGGGAGTACATTTACTGCCTTTACTGGTCCACATTGACCCTCACCACCATTGGAGAGACACCACCCCCTGTAAAGGATGAGGAGTACCTCTTTGTCATCTTTGACTTTCTGATTGGTGTCCTCATCTTTGCCACTATTGTGGGAAATGTGGGCTCCATGATCTCCAACATGAATGCCACACGAGCAGAGTTTCAGGCCAAGATTGATGCTGTCAAACACTACATGCAGTTCCGAAAGGTCAGCAAAGAGATGGAAGCCAAGGTCATTAAATGGTTTGACTACTTGTGGACCAATAAGAAGACAGTAGATGAACGAGAAGTCCTCAAGAACCTGCCAGCAAAGCTCAGGGCTGAGATAGCCATTAATGTCCACTTGTCCACCCTGAAGAAAGTACGCATATTTCAAGATTGTGAGGCTGGCCTGCTGGTGGAGCTGGTACTGAAGCTTCGTCCTCAGGTCTTTAGCCCTGGGGATTATATTTGCCGTAAGGGGGACATTGGCAAGGAAATGTACATCATCAAGGAGGGCAAGTTGGCAGTAGTAGCCGATGATGGTGTGACTCAGTATGCCTTGCTCTCAGCTGGGAGCTGCTTTGGAGAGATTAGCATCCTTAACATTAAGGGCAGCAAAATGGGCAATCGGCGTACTGCCAATATCCGTAGCCTGGGCTACTCAGATCTCTTCTGCTTATCTAAGGATGATCTTATGGAAGCTGTGACTGAGTACCCTGATGCCAAGAAAGTCCTAGAGGAGCGAGGTCGGGAGATCCTTATGAAGGAAGGTCTTTTGGATGAGAACGAGGTGGCAGCCAGCATGGAGGTAGATGTTCAGGAGAAGCTGGAACAGCTGGAGACAAACATGGAGACATTGTACACTCGCTTTGCACGCCTGCTGGCTGAGTACACCGGGGCCCAGCAGAAGCTCAAGCAACGGATCACAGTGCTGGAGACCAAGATGAAACAGAACCATGAGGATGATTACCTATCAGATGGGATAAACACCCCTGAGCCAGCTGCTGATGAATAGTCATAGGTGCCTATCTAGCCTTGCTTTGACCCCAGGAGTTAGAAGTACTGTATAGAACTCCACATTTACATGCATTTCATGTCCCTCTGAACTCTTCCCAAAGCCTTGTGAAGGATTAAGGTTTTGACTACACAATGTCTCGGGGTCCCCCTCCAAGTCCAGCTAACAGCCATGCTTGTGGACAGTGTAGGTTATGTGGGTTGAATTTCCAAGAGTGTACTGCCCAAGTCTGAAAAGGAACCAGGGAACAACTGAATTGTCCTTCAGGGATGTTTCCTGGGACCAGAAGTCTGGAAAGTGTTCTTCTCTGAAGAACAGTGTGCACCTTAATGCCTGACTCCTGCTTTTGGCTTCTTTAAATCTAGTCTCTCCCTACTGCATACATGTGCTCTGAACAGCCCATTTTCATGCTTGTGTATGTATTTAAGAAGTGGCTGCAGAAATGGGCCCCTGTATGTTGTTACCCAAGGTATGCAAGGGCTGTGAAGGAGTGATAGGTTGGGTTTGAGTGTGCTTGCTCAGGGTCATACCTCCTTGTCAGACAATGTCACTGTAAGAAAGAGGTGGTTGGCAGCTTCAGGCACCACCCCTTTATGCACACAAGTCCTGAAGAGTTTGTGAAGGCTATAGTACTGGGTGAGATACTATGAATTAGAGGCGCTTAGAAGTTAATAAATTTCTTTCAGCTACTTGTGGTTATTGCTCATCTCTACTTTCTTTCCTCACATTTCTCTTCCCCTCTCCCAAGAGTTTTCCTCCTGGCATATATTTGGTCGTCTTCCTCTGCCCACTTGAGCCTTACTGGTCTTTTAGGACTCATGCCTGGAACCAGAAGATCCTCTTGCCTACACCCTCTCCCCGATTAGGCAGTCTCACCTTCTCTAGGCTTCCACACTTCTCAGAGCACCCTCTTTCCTGGGTCAGTTTTGACAGATCTGGCTCTTCTTCCAGACTGTGGACTCCTTGAAGGAAAGGTCAAGGCAATCTCTCTTACTGTTTGGCTGCAGCCTTGGTGAAATGTCTTCCACAGAGGAGGCACTCAATGTTTATCCACCTAGAGAGTAAGAGAATGTGCAAGTGAATGAATGTGGAAAAGAAGGAACACAAGTGACTGAAAGTCCTATGTTTCCACCTGCAAGCAGCCACATACTGACTCTGGAGGAAAAGATATCTGACTTGGGTATTGCCAGATGATCAGGAGTTACAGGAGTAAGTGCTAGTGGGTACTGTCTACATACAGACCTCAGTTTCATGTTCAGACATGCTATCACCTCATTCTCTCCCTCATTTATTCACTCATCCACTCACCATGAGGAAAGGTATATAAAATTTACCATCTTAACCATTGTGTAAAATCAGTCACCAACTCTTTTCATATTGAGAAACTCATTATCCATTAAACAACTCCCTATTCCACCCAACCCAGTTCATGACTACACACATTCAATTTTCTACAAAGTTGTCTGCTGTAAAAACCTCATATAAATGGGATCCTGTAGTATTTGTTCTGTGTCAGCATACTTCACACAGTATCATTAAAATACATCCATGTTTCATCACATGTCACATTTCCTTTCCTTTTCAAAGACCAAGTAATATTCCACTGTATAGATATGACACATTTTACTTATTCATCCAGTTACTGATGAATATTCAGTTTCTGTCTATGATTTGGCTTTTGAAATACTGCTGTGACTATGGATATGAAAATATCTCTGAGATCCTGTTTTTAGTTCTTTTGAAGACACACATATCTTGATGTGGAATTGTTGGATCCTATTGTTTCTTTTATTTTGAAGCACACTTGTTCAGTTTTCCAATTTTTCCGCATCCTCACCAACATTTATTTTCAGTTTTTGGAGATGAGCCCTTCTAGTAGGATGAGACAGTTCTTTATTTTGGTTTTGACTTGCCTTTCTCTTATGAGTTATGAATCTGTGAAGTTTTTTCATGTTCGTTGGCCATTTGGATATCTTTTTTGGAAAAATATCCTTTTAAATTCTTTGGCCGCTTTTGAGTCATCAAATTGTAAGTGCTATTTATATATTATAGATATTAACTCTTGACCACATTTGCAAATATGTTTCCTGTCCCTCAAGTTGCCTTTTCACTCTCTTGACTGTGCCTCTCAATGTATGAATTTTAATCCTTTTAACTGTGCTTCTTTTAAATTTAATGTAGTTTCTTGGCTCATTCCTTGGCTTACAGTAGGAAGCCTTAGCTAGAGGAAGTCTCACCTGGAGGGATCTGGAGCATCACCCAGACTCAGATTCAGGGCACATGGTGGTGGCAATAGGGAGGCAGCACTGGTGATGGGTCACGACTTTGTGTGTACTTGACTTCTCTAGTTTGGTATTATGCTGGAAAAAAGACTCTGAGCCCTTCAGCTTAAGAGAGACCCAGTCAACACGAGGAGGAGCCCCTGGAGCCCTAAACAGCTGCTTGTCATGATGCTTGTTGCTAAGGTTGCACCAAGTTCATTTTTTACCTAGCACTGGAACCTACAGATGTTATTCTTGTAAGCTTAGAGGAGCACTGGTGCCAGAAACAGGTGGATGGCTGTATTGAAAATGCTTGCCTTCCTATCAGCAAGAAAGGGATAGTTTCTCTATGGAATCTGCTTCACCTTCAATCAAGTCTCACAGCTGCTTGCAAAGCAGGGTACCCCTCTGCTTCACTGGGTTTAAGACACAGACGTTAGGGCTCAACTTCCCTTTTCCCAGACATCCTTGCATTTCATATTCCACAACATCTTGCTGTTCATCATATGTATATGTTCTCTTAATCTTGTGTGTGTGTGTGTGTGTGTGAGAGAGAGAGAGAGACAGAGACAGAGACAGAGAGAGAGACAGAGAGAGACAGAGAGACAGAGAGAGACAGAGAGAGACAGAGAGAGACAGAGAGATAGAGACAGAGACAGACACAGCGACACAGAGACACACACACAGATTTGATATTTGTGTTTGTGTGTCTGTTTGGACACAATACAGACATCCGGTGAGCCTTTGGACATCAGCCTAGTCAGACAGTGTCTATTTCTGACCAAGCCCTATCCACCCCCTCTCCTCTATTCTCTCAGCAAGATCGTGACTCTCTGCTGCCTGTTGTTGGCTGCCACCCCCGCCTCTCTCCTGTAACTGGCTGTAGTGTAAGAACTGAAGTATATTTTCCATTATGTGCTGTGTTTACTCAGTGCAACCTGATGTTCTCTGCTCTTAATTTATAAATGTTTAAATTGGAATGGTTTTGTTTTGCTCTGAAAATATTCACCAAAGATAATTTACCACATTTACATGGCCGTTAAATTTCTTTTGTATTGGTGACTTTCTATAGAAAACAAAAGTCCCCACTACCTCCCATTTCTCCTCTTTCTGTCTGACCCTTGTTGGCCCCTGACTCTCTTACAGACTGCCACCCCCATCCTGGCTCAAGACGAGCTGCGGCCTCACCAGCATTAATCTATCTGATTCTTAGCCTGAGGCTGAAATATAGACCACTTGTCACATCCTTCATTGGAGGGAGGCCAAGGTAGAGGGTTCTCCTCCATTGTTTAGTCCAGGAATAAGGAAGTCCTCAGGGCACAGATAAGGAACCCAGCCACCAGAGGGCGCACCGACATCAAGAAAATGGGGTGGGTTCTTTGTCACATCCTCCCTATTACACACACACACACACACACACACACACACACACACCATACCAGGCCCTGCTTCAACAATTAGGTGACACCCTCAGGGCCGCACATGGCTCTTGGAAAAGTCTTTTTCCCAGGACCTCTCCAACTTCTCCTTTTGTCCTGGCCAAGGCTACCACCAGGTCTCTGCTGGACAGTCACATCTAAAGAGGTGTTCTGACTTCTGACCGTGTCCTTTTCAGTCCATTTATCCACAAGAAAACCATATCCTGTAACTTTACTTAAAATCTCCCAGTAGATCTTCCAATATTCTTATGATAAAATTTAAACTCATGCCTCCAGTTCCATCTTCCTAAGAGATATGGCCCTGCCAGAGTCTCTGACCCTGCTGACTCTTTCTTACAACCTACTTCTCTCCATTCCAGGATTCCAGTCTCCTTTTGATTCCACACACACACACACACACACACACACACACACACACACACACACACATCAAGCTTATTTTTGCCTCTGTAGCCTCATACTTGCTCTCCCTTTTCTAGATCTTGTCAAGATTGGTTCTTCTGTCTTTAGGACTCTACAGGATCCTTTATAGATCAACAATGAGAAGAATCCCTATTTCCTCCATGGTGTGCTGTCACACTATCCTGTTTGATTTTCCTTTTTAGTACTTAGCACCCTTCATATCAGCACCCCAAGATATGCATTTTTGTTGGCTTCCCACTGCATCCCCAGCATCTAGAACAGCCACTGGAATGTCAGTGTCTCTAACTGGAAATGCTGGTAGAGACTCAAGGTAATAGCTTCCTCTTCTTTCTCCACTGAATTAGACCCTACACTCTCAGCCTCATTTCTCTGCCTGTTCTCAGTCCTGGGTATGCTTCATCTACACACAGCTCCTGGGCATTCCACTGCCTACCTCAGAATTCTTCTGCAAGGTGCTCAGCTTACTCCTTGCCTCCAATCTTTGCCTGATACATTCCTCTTTTTCTTTAAAGTCACCTTCTCCCTGAAGCTTCCTTTTATCTCTTAAAAGGAGATGTATATTCCTCTGCTTAGTGCTCATGGGTATTGGTTTCTTTCTCTCCTTTTCTTCTTTAAGGAGAGATCTCTGGGGGATTAATCTTGCCTGCTTGTAGCCTACTTTGTTGTGTATTGTGGCGTGTGTGTGTGTGTGTGTGTGTGTG
>CABHPH010105358.1:0-16485 GCA_902168325.1 Peromyscus nudipes
TTTTTTTTTTTTTTTTTTGGTTTTTTCGAGACAGGGTTTCTCTGTGTAGCTTTGCGCCTTTCCTGGAACTCACTTGGTAGACCAGTCTGGCCTCGAACTCACAGAGATCCACCTGCCTCTCACTACAGGTTCAGAGTATTACACTCATACTCTAGTACAACTCTGAGAGTAGAGTAGTATCTCAGAAGCATATAAAAGTGATGGATAGCCCCACTATGACAACATACAAACTCACAGAGATCCACCTGCCTCTCACCACAGGTTCAGAGTATTACACTCACACTCTAGTACAACTCTGAGAGTAGAGTAGTATCTCAGAAGCATATACAAGTGATGGATAGCCCCACTATGACAACATAGGAATAGCTAAGTAGAAACAATCACCCCTTCAACTCCAATACATTTCAGGGAGTAGAGGAACAAGAATACTATACTGTGTACTAAAATGCCAGTTGCTAAAGGTTAGAATGTAACAAAAATAAGCAGGTCAATAAGAGGAGCAATTTAGTATTCGAGCAACAGAGATAATATATAAGAGAGAAAAGTGGAAAGTGAGAACAATAAAGACAAAGGACTGAGATAAGGCAGCTAGAAATGAACGTAGAACAAAAAGAGTAAGAGAGAGAAAGAAATTTAGTAAGTCAACTTAAAACAACCCCAGCTCTTGGCAGGCTGGGGCTGGGAGATGTCAACCTCAAGCCAACCTGTGTTCTATGGGAAAACCTATCTCCAAACCCAACCCGGAACAGGGCAGGACAAAGCTGGTCCACAAAGTTGAAATGAGATCTTAAGTACATAAAAGTGAAAGAGAGAGAAATAGGAAGTGTTACAGAGTCTGTCTCTTGGTGGCCAGTGGTACAGCCTGTTTCTATGTGGTTACTTTTGTGGAAGCAGGTGCAAACTCTATGCTGTTCTGGATTTCCATCTTTGGATATTTGGGTTAACAGGAATGTCTTCCAATGAGGACATAACATTTGTGGTGTAACATTTCCTATGTTGAATTTTGTGTTGTTTGCTCCACAACCAAAGGGTGTGGATAGTGGAACAAGTGATGAGTACTATAACTTCAGGAGTTTTTCCGTCTCTATGTTATGTTAGGGCTGTTGGCAACCTTTCTATTGGGTACCTAAGACTCAGTCTCTTACAGCGCTTGCCAGCATTTGTCCCTCTTCTGGGGGAGCTGGTAAATCCTAGAACATACTCCAGTCTCTAGTATGGACCAGATTTTCACAAGAAATGCTCAATGGTTCTTACTGAAAGTTTCTTTGTAACCAGTAGAATCCTGCAGGCCAGGTCTTAGAGTACAGGCTCTAATACTTGCCCTAGGTTCTCAGAGTGGGCTGCAAAGGGAGGCACCTTTGCCTCTAGAGCCACTGACTCAGCAGGGATATTTTTAAAAATGCCTTCTTGCCTCTGCTTTAGTTGTGTGCCTAAAACATAAGATTTTCTTTGGGAACCTCCTTGCCCCCCAATAGCTGTCTGCTTGGATGGAAAATCTGCTTAGTGATACATCCAGTGTTTGTTTTTCTTTCTGGAGACAGAGTTTCACTTAGCCCAGGCTGTCCTCAAATTCACTATGTAGCTGTATTAGTTAGGGTTTCAATTGCTGTGATAAAACACTATGACCAAAAACAACTTGGGGAGGAAAGGGTTCATTTGACTTACTCTTTCAAAACAGCACTATTTATCATTGAAGGAAGTCAGGACAGAAACTCAAACAGGGCAGAAACCCTATAGCAGGAGCTGAATCAGAGGCCATGAAGGGGTGCCGCTTCTTGGCTTGCTTCTCATGGCTTGCTCAGCCTGTTTTCTTATAGAACCCAGGGCCACCAGCCCAGGGATGGCACCACCCACAATGGGCTAGACCCCCCCACACCATTAACTAATTAAGAAAATGACCTACAACAGTGGTTTTCAACCTTCCTAATGCTTTGACCCTTTAATTCCTCATGTTGTAGTGACCCCAACCATAAAATTATTTTCATTGTTACTTCACAATTGTAATTTTGCTAATTATGAATCATAATGTAAATATCTGATGTGCGATCCCTGACAAAGGATCATTAGAACCCCCAAAGGGGTGGTGACCCAGAGGTTGAGAAGAACAGCTCTATGGGTTTGTCTACAACCTGATCCTATGGAGGCATTATCTTTTTTTTTAATTAAGTTTTTTCATTTATTTATGTCCTGACCAGTTTCCCCTCTCTCATCTCCTCCTGTCTCCCCTTTGCCCTCCTCCTGCCATTCACTCCTACTGTTTTTGTTCAGAAAGGGGCAAGCTTCCCATGGGTGTCAACAAAGCATATCAAACTGAGGTAGGATTAAAGTAAGGGGTGGGGGATTGTGGAATAGGTTCCCAAAAGCCAGCTCAAGCATTAGGGACAGACCCTGATCCCACTCCTAGGAGTCCCCAAAATAGACCAAGCTACATATCTATCACACATATGTAGAGGGCCTAGGTTGGTCCCATATAGGCTCCCTAGCTGTCAGTCCAGAGTCTGTGAGTTCCTCTGAGCCCAGGTTAGTTGTTTCTGTGGGTTCCCTTGATGACCTTGACTACCCCTGGTTTGTACAATTCTTCCTTCCTTCCTCTGTTCAGCAGGATTCCTGAAGCTCAGCCCAGTGCTTGGCTGTGGGTCTCTGCCATTTGTTTCCATTGGTTACTGGATGAAGGCTCTCTGATGGCAAGTAAGGTAGGTAGTCTGCAATCTCATTACAGGAGATGGCCAGTTCAGGCACCCTCTCCACTAATGCTAGGAGTCTTAGCTGGGGTCTGCCCTGTGGATTCCTGGCACCAGGTTTCTCCCAAACCCCCAATGGCTCCTTCTATGAAGACATCTCTTTCATTACTCTCCCCTGCCCTGCCCCCAACCCCCTCAACCTGATCCCTCATGTTCCCACTCCCTCACTCCCAGTTTCTTGAGGAGATCTCTTCTATTTCCCCCTCCCAGGGAAATCCATAATATGATAGTATACACAAGTGACCCCAAACATTCTACCAGGGAGCTCCTACTGCTGATGAACACCTTCAGTGATGTGGCTGGATACAAGATTAACTCAAAAAAATCAGTAGCCCTCCTATATACAAATAATAAATGGGCTGAGAAAGAAGTCAGGAAAGCAATACCCTTTACAATAGCCACAAATAATATAAAATATCTTGGGGTAGCTCTAACCAAACAAGTAAAAAACCTGTATGACAAGAACTTCAAGTCTCTGAAGAAAGAAACTGAAGAAGATATCAGAAGATGGAAAGATCTCTCATGCTCATGGATAGGTAGGATTAACATAGTAAAAATGGAAATCTTACCAAAAGCAATCTACAGATTCAATGTGATCCCCCTCAAAATCCCAACCCAATTTACAGACCTCAAAAGAACAATACTCAACTTCATATGAAAAAACAAAAAACCCAGGACAGCTAAAACAATCCTGTACAATAACCAAACTTCTGGAGGTATCACCATCCCTGATTTCAAGTTCTACTACAGAACTATAGTAATAAAAATAGCTTGGTATTGGCATAAAAACAGACACATGGATCAATGGAATCAAATTGAAGACCCTGATATAAACCCACACACCTATGAACACCTGATTTTTGACAAAGAAGTCAAAATTATACAATAGAGGCAATTTTCTTAACTGAGGTTCAGATGATTTTAGCTTGTGTCAAGTTGACATAAAACTGTCCAGCACAGTAGTCAAGGATAGATAACCTTGATGTTAGGTCCTTCTGCTTTCCCCTCCCAAGTGCTGACTTACAGATGCACACCACCACACATGGCTGATTTTGCTTGAGTTGCCCTGTGGAGCTTTTATCACCCACATCACCTCTCCCTTTCTGAGGTACATGTAATGCTACACACTGGTATCTCACATGTGCAGGAAGATTGTGAGTTTGAAGTCAGGTGGCCAATTTTAAAAAGATTTCATCTAAAAAGAATACCAACTAAGCTACAAATCAAAATTTCATAGATCTACATTTTATGTCAATGTTCTGTCTCAAATTAATCCTTATTTTCTGATGTACAGTCAGTATCCATATGGACATTTAGTTATTCCAATATTATTATTTTTATTTTGGCTTTTTGGGACGGAGTTTCTCTGTGTAGTCCTGGCTATCCTGGAACTCACTCTGTAGACCAGGCTAGCCTCGAACTCACAGAGATCCACCTGCCTCTGCCTCCCGAATGCTGGGATTAATGGCATGCACTACCAACAAGCTTCCAAACTATTTGTAAAGACACAAAACCATTTATTTCCCTATTTTATCATTTCAATGCATTTGTGAAAAACGCCATAAATATGGGTCTACTTATGATTGTTCTTTTTCACTGACCTAGCATTGATGCTTTATCTTGATTAACCTGGGTTGTTATGTTTTAAAATTCTCCAAATTTGTTCCTTTATTGAGTGTGTAATTCTAAGTCTATAGTACTTCCACAGAAATTTAAGAATCAGTTTGCTAACTTCTAAAAGAAGGCAGCTATAATTTTGACTTAGATTGCATTTAATACATAGTTCATTTATAGAGGGATAAATGACATCTTAATAACACTGTCTTCTACATCCCTCGAGTCTTTACTTTTAATGATTATGTAATTTAAACATAGTTATTTTTGTTAGTTTCGTTATTTTTTATATTTGATCCTTTATTTAGTATTTTAACTGTTATATATGCATGTTAGATAAGTAAATATAGTCTTAGGGGGAGGTCTAAGTTTGTCACTGGTTGGTGTTGAAAATAATTCATACTGGATCTTACTCATGATTTTGGATCATTTTACAACTGTGAGCTCATGTTTTATTGAACTTGATCTGGGGAATCCTGATTGCTTAAATAGGGGATACATTACTTAAAAAAAGATGTATAATTGCTTCTCCTGGCATGCTACTAAGTGGGGATTACTTCTTATTTTCAGTGTTTCTATCTAAATGTAAAATTTTCAGGTTTAACCAGCTATCCAAGTCTTAAAGAGACCAAGGTATAAGTGTGGTCAAAAACCTGCTGATTCAGGGGCTGAAGAGATGGCATAATGGTTAAGAGCACTGGATGATCTTCCATAGGTCCAAGGTTCAATTTCCAGCTCCCACATGGTAGCTCATTGTCTATAACTCCAGTTCCAGGAAACTGGCACCCTCACTGACATACATACAGGCAAATGCACATAGAAATAAGTCTTTACAAAAACCTTTTTAAAAATCGTGTTGATGCTTAAGGCTTGGTTCATTCTATTTGTTCTTTTTTTAAGAGTACAGGAGAAATTATATTTGGAGATACTCTCTTCTTCTTGAGAACCGCGTATCAAAATTATGATTTATGTTTATCTGAAATTTTTCAATGTCTTTTCCTCAAAGCATGGAGTTAAACATAATGAGAGAAGTGGGGAACTTCATTGGGTTTTCAAATCATAATTTATTGTTAAAAGATAGTAGCTAAGATCTAGACACAATAAAAAGCTTTAAATGGAGGTTCAATTCATGATTTTTGATCCCTTGTTTTGAAAATATGATCCATTTTTTGAAATGAGATGTTATGTAGGAATTAATCATACCCTGTATAAAACAGTACTGTGAAAAATTATCTTGGCTTTGAAAGAGCCTGATAAACAAAGTAGTTGTTTTGCAGTACTGATGTTCCTTTTGGTTTTCCCTTGTGGGCAACAAAGAGACTAACTTCTAGGTCATGAAAAGAAAGATTACTAAGTGTTTGAATCACTAACTAAAAATTAGTTCATTTAGTTAATGTTTCTTTCTTAAAAATATCAACACAGATGTTTGGCCTGCTTTTAAATTCTATGCTTTTGTATTAATAATGTCATGTTAAATCCCTTTATGCAATTCCAACAAACAGAGACACCAATAAACCTCAAGTTGTAAATAAAGAACTCATTCACACAAGGACAGTACATGTAGGCCCATTCGTAACCACAAAGAATGCTTATATGATGGCAAACAATGATAGGAACATTGATAGACACAAGGACTATGCTTATGTGCATCTGAAATGTTGACTTATGTAAGTACTTATGTAAGTAAGGTGTATTTGAAAGAAACAAAAATTATGATTGTACTTTCTATTTTCCAGAAAGATGAGTATTCAAAGAACAAAAAAATGTAGTTCAGCTTCCTATAGGTCTGTAAATGACATGATTAATTGTATATGTTTTAGTATGTGTTTTAGATTAAGTTTAGACAAGACCTTAAAACATAATCTTAAAATGTGAAGCTTAAAGTTTTGAAACTTTAGTCCATAAATGGCATAGAAAACACTGATAGAAAAAAACTTCCAATATAGTTTTTGTAGCTTTAATATCAATCATTAGGAAGTTGGGAAGCTGTCTAACTTTAGGGCTTCTGAACATCTTGATTTGTCAATCCTACTTCTTTGGTCTATCATTTATCGATAGAAAAAATTACTATAACAAAGTAACAAAGAATATGTGGGCTTTTTGAAGAGAAAATTTAGTATGGTTTATTCTTTTCATAAGGGTGCAAAAAGTTTATTTTCTATAAAAATAATTTTTAATTATAAAAGATATGCTCTTATTAATTATTATGTGTAATTAAAAGAATTTAAATTATAAATCAAAACTATTAGAATCCATGCCAGAAAAGTATACTATTAAGGACTTACTGTAAATATCTTTACAGACTTATAATCAACTATATGTACACATGTACGTAATTATAGATCAAAAAAGAATCACATATCTACTTTATGTAACTACCTTTTAACCTACCTCTAATATTATAACACACGTGTTTCTGTACCAGTATATATGTAGATTGACACATTTCTATTTAGAGCTGAACAGTCTTTCAAAGACACCACTATTAAATAAATCAATATCAAAATGGTAACTATTTAGGAGGTTTTGAAATTCCACAGGGCCTCCTGCATGCTAGGGGTGTTCTATCACTGAACTAGATCCCCATCCCCACAGCCATATCTTGATTTTGATTTTCTTTGTAGCTTTACCACCTATGTTAATATCACTAAGTTAAACATTACTAGATACTATATGCTTTTGATTTTTTTAATGTAGAACCATATTGTAATTAAGCTGTCTTATACAAAGTATCTTAAGAGTCAACCATATTGTTACCTGTAGCTGCAATCTGTTCATTTTCTCTGCTAAATAATACTCTACAGAAAGAAAATTTATCTATTTATATATTCATTCTATTACTGACAAGTTTCAGTTTTCGTATTATTTAAGATCTACTTTATTTTTAATTATATGTCTAGTGGGGGGTTATGTGCACATATGAATATTGGTGCTCACAGAATACAGAAGAGAGAGTTGGAGTATCTGAAGCTGGAGTTAAAGGTGGTTTTAAGCCACCTGATTTGAGTGCTGAGATGCAAACTCCAGTCCTCTACAAGCTATTAACCACTGAGCCACCTCTCCAGGCCCAAGTGTTTCTGTTATTTTAAATAATGCTGCAACGAACATCTAGTAGAATTATTGTATCTAGGGTAAACATTAGAGTCAAATAGTTGTTTTCACTGTATCTAGTGTAAACATTAGAATGAAGTTGTTTTAAAGAAGTATGTTGACCTTGAAGAAATCATTGTAGAAAACAGTGATTGTTCTCTGTTATCTACAGTTATTTTTTTGAAGAAGCTTTACAGCCTTTGCAGGACTTTGGTCACAACATGGTCCTGGCACACCTGAAGTGTCTTGCATTATTAGGTACTGCAAACAGTGCACAATAAGGACTAAAGTTATAGGAATCTGATGTTTTCCTTCATGAAACATATAGATTAGAGCAGGGACTTTGGTATGAGGAACTTGTTTTACTCCCCCTCCAAAAAAACCAAACAAACAACTTTTGTGTAACAATCAATAAATACGCTTCTGCATGGCTGTTCGAAGTTCACTGATCAAGGCTGAACCTTCCTGCTGCCACAGAGCCTGAATTACTTCTGGAGTGACCCTCTTTTTTTAACTGTGCTGTGCAACTCAGAACACTGATACACATCTCTTGGTATATATAGGCAAGAGAACATCTACTGGAATATCTGGGTCCTAGAATATGATTCATATGTAGCTTTACAAGGTAATGACAAATTACCTTCTTTTCTAGTATCTTATTAATCATAACTTACAAAGTCTGCTTTTTAATTTTACATTTTCATTCAAGTATATATTGTATGTTAACTATATTCCCCCAAACTATTTTCTTTTTGTAGGGAAAAGGGGCTGGCTAGAGAAACCCACCCTGAACCTGGAGCCCAGAATTAGGGAAGGATGGCTCAGATAAGGCCAGTGAGAGAAACACAGTTTAGCTCAGATCAGAGCCATCTCTGGCCCTGTCCAACTGACTTGTGAAATCAACCAATCGCAGAGCAGGACAGTAGAATCCTGGCCCTAGGGCCCAGGACCAGGGAAAGAAACACAGCCTGTGTTTGGGACCTGGGCCAGAGAAATGAACCAAGGAAACATGCCCTGACTCTGAAACCAGTGCCAAAGAAACACTCTTGGCCCCTAGAATCAGAGTCAGTGAATGAAATGTGCCCTGGCCTTAGAGGTAGTGTCAAAAAGCTAAGTAAGGTCAGTGAGAGAAACACAGTTTAGCACAGATCAGAGCCATCTTTGCCCCTGTCCAACTGACTTGTGAAATCAACCAATCACAGAGCAGGACAGTAGAATCCTGGCCCTAGGGCCCAGGGCCAGGGAAAGAAACACAGCCTGTGTTTGGGACCTGAGCCAGAGAAGTGAACACTTTATCCCCAAACCCAGAACCCAGGAAATATGCCCTGACCTTAGAGGTAGTGTCAAAAAGCCAAGAAAGGCCAGTGAAAGAAACACAGTTTGGCCCTGAAATCAGGGCCATCTCTGCCCCTTGCTCACAAAACTGGCCAATCCCTGGGCAGAAAATAAACTAACCAATCACAGTTGACTCCGCCCCCAGACATCCTATATAAACCGCCCTGCCCAGTCAGTTGTGAGCTGTTCTCTCCACCCTGGTAGAGGCAGCTACTTTCCTGGACTACTCCTTCCCAAATAAACCTCTTTCTCAAAAGAGTATTGGGTGAAGACCTTCACTGACAGCTGAACAGAAGAACCTGGCTGGGACGTCCCATAGTGGACTGAGCAAAGGGGAGCTGAACAGAAGAACCTTGCTGGGACGTCCCATAGTGGACTGAGCGAGAAAGAGCTGGTAACACTGAGCCAGAGATTGTGGCTCTCCAGGAGAGGAGCAGGATTGCTGCATCCTGCGGGGAAACCATTCCCCATCATACCAGGTATATCCTGATCTTCCTGAAGAGTCAGCATACCCTGACTTTCCTGAAGAGTCAGGATACCCTTCCTTGCTGAAGCAGTTCCAGGCCTGACTCTCCAGAGAAGTCAGAAAAACCTTCCTTTCCAAGGCTGGGCTGTTTCTTTGCAGTCTCAGCCACCAGAGCTGTGCTAAACAGCTCCAGGTGTCCGGGACACCTTCAGGGCAGAGCTCTTGTTCTAAGTAGCTTGATGTGTCCGGGATACCTCGCCCTCTAGGGCTGAACTGTTTCCTTGCTGTTTCAGCCATCAATTTACTAACATTTTGGTGCCGAAACCCAGGACACCAAACTCAAGAGTTTTTGCAGTTTACTTACACTTTTCTTTACATGCCCTTCCCTTCCCATAAGACCTCCACGTTCCCCTATGCTGGGGGATGTCTTTCTGTATGCTGTGAATATGTGTTGTTCCCATTGGTTAATAGACTGACTGCTTTGGCCTGTGGCAAGGCAGCTCATAGGCAGGTGGGAAATCCAGGACAGAGACAGAAAAAGGAGAGGCACAGGAGAGACAAGACACCAGCTGCCGCCAGGAGAAGCAAGCTGTGAAAGTACCGGTAAGCCATGGCCATGTGACAACTTATAGATTAATAGAAATGGGTTAAGTTATAGGAGCTAGCTAGTGAGAAGCCTGAACCATTAGGCCATACAGTTTGTAAATAATATAAGCCTCTGTGTGTTTACTTGTCCGAGGGGCGGCAGGATGGGTGGGACACAGGAAAACTTCTGGCTACACCCCTAGACAGTATTGTTTCTAATTTCCTATTATATATACAGACATAAGTTTATCTACATAAAATCTAGGAACCACAAATGAGAGAAAACATATATTTGCTTTTATGAAAGTAGTTTAATGCTTAATATGATTACAAGTGATTGGGATCCTTTTCAGAAAGTTCTTCCGTAGGCTGATGTCTTAAAATGTTTTTCCTCTACTTTGCCTTCTATAAATTTCAGAGTTAGACACAAGGATTCAGTTTCATTCTTGTACATATGGATGTCTAGCTTTCCTGGCATCACTCATTGAAGAGGCAGCTTCCCCCACAATGTGTGTTTTTGGCATATTTGTCAAAAATCATATGGTAATATCCGAGTCTATATTTGGTTATGCTATCTTATCCCACTGATCTACATGTCTGTTTCTATGCCAGTGCCATGGTGGTTTTGTCATTATGGCTCTGCAGTATAACTTGAGACCAGGTCTGATAATACCTCTAGTATTACTGGTTTTTCTCAGGATTGCCTTGGCTATCCGGGATCTTCTGTGCTTCTATATGAGTTTTATGATTTTCTTTCTATTTTTGTGAAAAATGGAGGAATTTAGGTGGGAACCATATTGAACCTTGAAATTGTTTTTTGACAAGATAGTTGTTACACTATCAATTCATGAGCATGGTGGTCTTTTCATCTTCTAGTGTCTTCAATTTCTTCAGTGTTTTAAAGTTTTCACTGTAGAAGTCTTTCACTTCCTTTATTAGGTTTATTCTAAGGTATCTCATTTTTTGAGGCAATTGCTTACAAATATTTTTAAGGGATTTACTAGTTTACACATTGACAGCATAGTTTATAAGTTATGTAACCTTATCAACACTTGTGCATTTCTTCAATTACAGGAATAGATTTTCTTCTTTAGACCACTTTTTTTCTTGTGTTTTTGTTTTTCACCTGTTTGTTTTTTAAGACAGGGTTTCTCTGTGTAGGTAGGCCTAGCTGTCCTAGAACTAACTTTGTAAACCAGGCTGGTCTCAAACTCAGAGATCTGTCTGCCTCTGCCTCCTGGGTGCTGAGGTCAAAAGTGTGTGCCACCACTGCCTGGCCTAGACCATCTTTTTATACACTTATTAATTGGATAATTTTCTTTACATGTTTTCCCCATTTAAAAATTAGGTTGTCTTAAAAAAAATCTATAGATGTTATTACAATTAAGATACAAATTTGTTGGCAATTATATGCTTTACACACATCTATCAGTCTGAAGTTTATATTTTCATGATTCTGTATTTTTATGGATGGTCTCACTGTGTAGTGCTGGACTGTCTCTAACTCCAGACCTCTTGTGTTAGCCTTCCTCTCATAGGATGAGGTGGTGTGCTACTATATCTGGCCTGCGTTGTCACTCTCCCTAGCCTTTATTTATTTGATGAAAAGAAGTGGGAAATTTTAACATAATCAAATCTTTTAAGATTGGCACTGTTGGTGACTTAAATAAATCTTGCTCTACCCCATGTGAAACTGATATTGTATAGTGTGAGGGTGTATACTTTTTGTGTTGGTATTTTTTCTTTTTCTTTTTTTCAAAATAGGGTCTCATCATGTATCTCTGGCTGTCCTAGAACTCACTTTATGTAGACCAGGCTACCTCAAACTCACAGACATCTACCTGCCTCTGCCTCCCAAGTGCTGAAACTAAAGTTATATGCCACTATGCCTGGCACATGTTGAAGGTATATTATGTGTATGTGGTCATCCACAAGTCTCACAATTATTTACGGAGTTGATCATAATTCTGCCACTGTTCTAAAATGCCATTTTCCCATAAAGCACATTTCAAAATGAGTGTGCATCTTTGGGCTCTTTCTTCTGTTCTACTGGTCAATGTGATTAAAACTTTGCCATTTTATATTATCTAATTATTTGAGAGCTGACAAGGCAAGTCTCCATGACTTATTCTTTTTCTTATTAGAATAAGGTTGGCATTTACAGAGGATTTTGATCTTCTGCTTGGATTTCTGACAGGAACTACATCACCCCCAGAGATTATTTTGACTGACTGTAATCATATACTGTACCTTCTCATTTGTTTAGCTTTCTTTCATCTACAAATTTTAATACCAATTATATCCTGTGGTTCTTGTTTCTACTACACTATACTTTACATGTGTTTTATTTATATCACTTGGCATTCAATAATTCTCAATATTTAAAGAGAACAGGATGACAGCCAACAAGGAATCCAGATTGCTTCTTCTAATTTGAGTCTTCATTATTTTGTAGGAATGTTATTTCTGTAAGATCATATACCTATTCTGAAGCCCATAGGAGACTGCTTCTTATAATTCAGTCTTTTATCATTGGATTATTCATCATTAACTGTTCTCTGCTTTAACTGTACAACTAAAAACTGATTGAGGAGTAACATGACTATAGAATTTTGTAATATATGACTCTATGCCTTTAAAATATTGCTCATATTACAAAATCATCATAGTAACACAGTACTTGTCTAGAGAAAAGAAAGAACAAAGAAGTGAGCATTTATATCAATTAGTGAGCAAGTGATTCAATGATCATATCTTCATTAGCCACAGCAGCCTCAAGACATTTATATTTCAGTAATTAATACATCTGGAAAAAAGGTATTTCTAAAAATCACTCAAGATTACCTGCAGAGTACAATTCATCATCCTTATTATGTAGTCAAACTGCTGATGATCCAATATTGCCCGGTTCTGCTGGACATGCAAACCCAGTTCATCAGTGAGACACTGTCTTGCTGCTTTTCCTTTAAGGGCCCTTAAGGCAGCAGGAAGGGTCTGAGGACAAGAGAAGTCCAAGTGACCAAATGTACCTTCAAGCAACCACACTGAAAATTCAAGAACATCCTGTCAAGTATTTAACAAAGTTCCTAGAATTGAATTCCTAGGAAACAGGTGATTCACTGCTAAGACCAATTATAAAATAGATTTGTAATTATATGTTCATTTCTAAGACAGCAAGAAAAACAAGTATAAGTAGCTTATAATGTAGGTTGAGAAAACATTAAATTCACCCACCCCAGACTTCATAGAACTTTAGTGGCTAAATAGACTGCTGCTTAGACCATGACTCAAAGCTATAGATATTTAGATCTCTTTAGATATATGCATTAAAGCTCTCATTGTAAGAATATTAAGAAATGGCTCCTCTAATTCACCATATAAAGCATGTTCATTTGCATATAGTATTAAAGAGCTTATTTAATTTGGAAAACATAAAAAAAGAAGGTACAAATTAGCAAGAAAAGAAGAAGTATTAAAGCAGGAGGGCCTACCAACACTAGGAGCAGAGATATAAACACAGCATGCAAAGCCTGGTACGATGGCATCACCTGTATTCAGAGGGGCTGAGGGAAGGGGGTCAGTAAAACAAGGCCAATCTAGACTACTACCTGTGGGGGTATTGTGTTCCCCAAAATATTGTGTACCTTAATAAACTTAGCTGGGGTCAGAGACGGAATAGCCACAATATTAAACATAGAGGTTAGGCAGTGGTAGCATACGCCTTTAATCCTAGCATTCCAGAGACAGAAATCCCTCTAGATCTCTGTGAGTTCAAGGCCACGTTGGAAAGGCCAGGCACCGTGAGACACAGCCTTTAATCCCAGAAAGTCAGCCTTTAATCTCAGGGAGTGGTGGTAGAAAGCAGAAAAGTATATAAGGCGTGAGGACCAGAAACTCGAGGCATTTGGCCTGGAGAAGCGGCCTGGAGAAGCATGTGGCTGGTTAAGCTTTCAGGCTTCTAGCAGCAATTCAGCTGAGACCCATTCTGGATGAGGGCTTGGGGCATCCAGTCTGAGGAAACAAGACCAGCTGAGGACCCAGCGAGGTGAGATAGCTGTGGCTTATTCTGTCTCTCTGACCTTCCAGTGTTCACCCCAATACCTGGCCTCAGGTTTGATTTTATTAATAAGACCTTCTAAGATTCTTGCTACAACTACCCAGTGAGACATTGTCTCAAAAATCTAAAACCAAAACAAACCAAAGAAAGAAAGAAACAGCATGCAAAAGCTGAAGGCAATAGAAACAAATAGGAAACCCACCACATTTGGAGATAGATATATCTATCTCCAAACCAAACCAATCAACCAAGAAATAAATGACCAACAAAAACATGAAAAAGTGAGAAATGATGGGTTATTCAGTATAGTAGCAAGCAACTGTACATGTTTACCAACCCTCTGTAGCAGATGTTCAGAACTGTGATTGTGAGTCACCAAGCAAAGGCTATGTTATGTTTAGCATGTTTCATTGAAGAAAGCAAGAAAACCCAAAGAGGCACATTTAAATTGTAGTATCAGTTTCTAGTATACTCTAGACAATTTAACTAGATTCCTTACCAAAAAAAAAAAGAAGAAATTATATATAAAATAAAGTATGTGAAAAAAGGTTTAAAGAATCGTGCTTTAAAATAGGAGAGAAAGTGGCTAGAGAGATGGCTCAGCTGTAAGAATGTGTATTGCTTTTGCGGAAGACACAAGTTCAGTTCCAAGCACCCACATCAAATGACTCATCACACTCTAACTCCAGCTTCTGGGTTCTGATGCCATGGCCTCTACAGGCACCTCTGCACTACTCACGTGTATATAGCACTCTCTCTCTCTCTCTCTCTCTCTCTCTCACACACACACACACACACACACACACACACACACACACACACACACTTTAAAATGATAATATTAAATCTTTATAACAACTAGAGAGAAAAACTGACTACCAAATTCTCTTGTGGGCAGAGGCTTAAACTAGTCTTAAATTTTGGACACTATTCATTTAAAATGGCTTAAAGAGACAAAAGAGAATTAGAGAACAGATCACTTGCCAACTTCAAAATGTAATTCTAAAAGAAAAATATTAAATAGGAAAAATGTTATTTTATTACCTTTTCAGTCTCCAAAGTTTTATTTTCAAATATGAATGAGATGCAGTTTCTAACAACTTCCAGTCTCTGTGCACTGTTGAAAACTGTTATCACTTTATCCATTATTGAAACTAGCGGAAGAATATAAAGAAAACACAAATAAATTAAAACTACATAAATTATACAATGACTAGTCTAATCTTTCAAATCCTGGGCAAAATTAAAATAACAAATGCCATGTAATAAGAAGAAATACTATATATTGCTCATGGTAATAATCTTAAAGTGACTAAGTTTTCCCTTTGGAGGATACAACTTAGTTCACATTTCATAACAATGAAGAGGCAAATTAATCAGTATAACACTTGCAAATATATACTCATCTAACAAATCAACTTCAAGATATAACCAGAATGCTAAGCTAGAGCTGAAATGGGAAACAGTTCCACAATCATGAGATTTTAATACATCTCCCTCAACTGCTAGGGAAGAAGAGACCAAGATTCAGTTAAAAAAAAAAAAAAAAAAAAAGACAGTCCATAGCCTCACCTCTTCCTCTCAGTCTCATATTGAACTTGAGCTTGAAGAGGTGAGTCCAGTCTTAAAATAGAGGGCCATGATCCAAAGGAACCAGAACAGCTGAGAAAGCTGTTTATTGGTGGTCTGGGCTTTGAAACTACAGAGGATAGCTTAAGAGAACATTCTGAGAAATGGGGCACACTTACAGACTGTGTGTTAATGAGAGATCCCTAAACAAAATGTTCCAGGGGCTTTGGTTTTGTGACCCACTCTTGTGCAATGTGTGCTCAGCCACACAAGGTTGATGGGTGTGTGGTGGAACCAAGAGAGTTATGTCTAGAGAGGATTCTGTAAAGCCTGGTACTCATTTAACAGTGAAGAAAATGTTTGTTGGTAGAATTAAAGAAGATACAGAAGAATATAATCTGAGAGACCACTTTGAAAGGTATGGCAAGACTGAAACACAGAAATTAGGGAAGGCAGGCAGAGTGGAAAAAAGAGAGGATTTGCTTTTGTAATTTTGATTATCATGATACAGTTGATAAAATTATTGTTCACAAATACCACACTATTAGTGGGCATAACTGTGAAGTGAAAAAGGCCCTTTCTAAACAAGAGATTCAGTCTGCTGAATCACAGAGAGGTCATGGAGGTGGATCTGGCAACTTTATGGGTCGTGGAGGAAACTCTGGAGGTGGTGGAGGTAATTGGTTGTGGTGAAAACTTTGGTGGAAGAGGAAGCTATGGTGGTGGAGGTGGCGGCAGCAGAGGTAGTGGTGGTGATGGTAGATAAATGGATTTGAAGGTGATGGTGGCAACTGTGCTGGTGGTCATTGTTACAGTAGTAGAGGAGGCTATGGTAGTGTTGGACCAGGATGTGGAAACCAAGGTGGTGAATCTGGTGGTGGAGGAAGAGGATATGATGGTTACAATGAAGGAGGAAATTCTGGTGGAGGTAACTGTGGAGGTTGTGGGAACTATGACTTGCTTAGGCAGTCCCTATCATGATGGCTATGAATCTGGTGGTGGAAGTGGTGGATATGGTAGCAGAAGGC